>JALBCR010001680.1:0-21194 GCA_030710515.1 Abscondita cerata | reverse complement strand
GGTGTGTTACGGTTTTATTTTCTGAAGGTAGGACGTGTTGTTGAAAGCAGTATTGAAACGTGTGTGTCGCAAGAGTAATATGTTTACGACAAAATTCGCATTTGGCGAGCAATTTTGCTAATTCTTCTATTGGATGGAAAATAATTGATTTTCCTAGACGAACAGCGGACATCTTCTTTCTTCCAGTACGGATGGTTTAGCGTTCATCTTGAAATTGAAATTTACACAAAACCATTAATGTGTGATTCAAGATTTCTAATACAAATTATTGTTGTTTAAATGGCTAAATTCACCGTGAGTACACATTGCTGTACTTTTTTTTCTTGTTTTAATAATTTTAATTGCCACGTAAAATCTTTTTAGCACGTTGTTTAATCTTATGATCTCGCTGTGTGTTATACCTGGATAACTCCTGAGGTTGCTGGAGTGGCTGATTAAGAACCTTATCTATCAATTAAAGACCACTCCACGGTTTCGCATTAGTTAAGTTTCTGCAGACAACCGGTAGATACTACGTTTAATAGGGATTGGTTATGCTTCTTTAATAAGGGCCCTTCGCTCCGTTCTTCTTTATTACACCTCCCTAGGAGGAATCTGGGGTTACCTAACTTCCCAAACTGTCGATATCGTCGCTGGCAGGAAACTATTATTCTCGGAACTGCATCCACCACAGATTACAGCTAAGTTTTATTATTTAAGTAACTTATTTAGTGATAATGCGTATCAAACTCTAAGTACATATGACATGGAACGGCTTGATCTCTAGTGTTTAAATAAATCTTCTATTCAGTGTACTCTCCACAACCAAACGTTTTTTAACCAGCTCGATGCGGGCTTGGGCGCTTCACTTAGAGCGTTGTGCGCAAAACAAAAGGCCGGCTTTTGGGTTTGCGGGAGGTACTACCTCTTTAATCTTAGTTTAAGTTATTTAAATCGCCGTGTTGCAAGTGATATGTGTACGCAGAGCTTTTTCTTAGTTCTCAATCCTCAATTGAAACTTTAACATTAATTTTGGTATAAGCTTTCCTGAAATCTGGCACATTAATTGCATACCTTATTTATTATTAGCTGTAATATTTTAACATTTGTTGGTTGTTGTATTGACGTCTGTCTTTTTTCTTTTGTTTATTTGATCTAGTTTATTAGGCTAAGTAAAATCTGTTGATCTCCAATCGGTTTTACTTCTTTTTTTACTCAGCAGGTAACGCCTTGTTGGCAGCAGTTTAATTTCTTAGAACTCTATAGGGACCTCCGCGACTCTCCGACGAAGCCGGACGCTGCTGCTGTACCCATTATAAATACTTTATTCTCACAAATTGAAGTCGATCCGTATTTCCTGTGGTAGTTTTTTGGTTGTTCCTCTAGAGCCAAAAAATCGTTATTTGTAAACCACAACCGTTACAAGTGGTTACACAAATAAAAATAAACTGAATAAACACAATTCACCACTCAAGTCATACTATATTGTTTAAAAGCAATTAATAGGCCTAACAAATCCTAAAAAATACATATAGGGTGATCTATTTAAAAAATCTTGCAATATTGGTTTGCATTTGGTTTTCCCTGTATTAATAAAGTTTTAATAATTAAAATAAATAATACTAAACCCTGTTAATGGCATGGTAATAACATGTTAAATTTTATTTCAAGTAACTTTAAAACAGAGCGTTAAAGTATATGTTATTTTTACTGATAATTAACTATATCTTCTAAAAATACCCTGTACAATATATTGACATGTTATATTTCTTTTCATGATATGTTTTGAACCTTAAGTTTATGCTGCCACGACTATGTGGAACACCCTATATAATTAAAAATATTTTTAAAATGTGCACTCAGTAACTGTACTAAATGTGACAAAACTTAAAATTTACATATTTTTTAGTAACTAAGTAATTCTCCTATGTCAGAAGTTTGTGCTACCCTGTACACACAGGAAACGTATAAGCAAGACACAAAACTAATCAAATTCAATTATATTGAAGTGTCCTTTAACCAAGTTTGAATTTAGTATATTTGTTTGCATTCTCTTAATTTTAACGTCAATTTCAGTTATACTACAAACTAAAACCAGAGGATAGCGACTTTTATAGTTGTAATTTCAAAATACACTTCAGAGTTTCAAGTACGATTCTATTTAATAGTTGAGGTCTTCTAAATATCCAACAACAAAGAGTTTATGTTGCTTGGCAAACCCATATCTCTTATAACGTTCTGTTAATGTCTATTTCAGTAAATTAGAATTTAAAAATAAAGATTAATTCAAATAGGATTTTGTTCAGCTCTAGTTTAAATGTTATTTGAAAAAAACATAAATTTTCATTTGGATATATAGAGAATTTAAATTCCAATATTTACTAAGACTTAGATAAAACAGTCGGTAAAACAAAAATCCAACATTATCGGATAAGATCCTGATGAAAAAGCAATTCGTTGATTTAGCCAGTTATCAATTTTAAAAAGTTTTGTCGTTAACGAACTTACAATTATTAAAAGTTTAATTATAACTAAACAGAAATCAAACATTGGCAAGAAGCGTAAATGAAGTGTTGTTAATTATATATTTAAAAAAAAAAACTTTGGATTTAAGATGTAGTCTCTAACGTTGAAAAATTTTAAAGCGTCGTTAATGGAGGTTGTGTATGTTTCAGAACATAAAACTGATTTTTAAGTGTGCTTTTATTCCTCTTAAAAAATTGCGGTTAGAGCTTTTAGTGTTTGCACTACTTTATTTCTAATTTCTTAACGTATAGCAGTTTTTAAATTATTTTAACCCGGAAAATATCTGCACGTACCTTTTTATAATTTTGTTTTGCAACTAATTAATAAATAATATTAATGTTTTATCCACAACCCATTGTTTTGTATATACTTTTTTATAAGGATGCATAATTTTGTTACCAATCTTCTAACCACTTACAAGGTAATCAGGTGTGTCTTTATATAGCTTTTAAACTAAACATGGTTTCAACGATAAATTATGAGTATCTAATAGGGTGCATGAATTTATCTGGCAAATTAAAAATTTTAACTTTAATGTTTAGTATGCACTACATTAAACTTTTCCCTTCAAATATTTTTATCGGATGGAAAATTTTATGTTTTATAAAAATTGCCCAATGCTGTTGCAAAGTTAATGCTTCAGAGTAATTTTATAATAGCATTAAAATCCCATTTATCGTAAACAATAGGATGTTACATAATTTGTTAAGTTGTCAAATTTCAATTAAACTTATAATAAAACACTTAGAAAAGGGGTTATTTGTTAATTTAACTTACACACACAATGAACAGTTTTGCTGAGTTCGAGTGCTTTAGTTTATTGAAGAAACTTAATTACCAAACTAACTGCCCAGTCGAGTGTTAACAAGAACAGTTAATTTTTGCAAAAATAATAGGAGATGCTTCTTAATAAAGTAGCATACAAAATACTTAACCTAAATTTAAGACTATTATTAGTTAACTTTTTTTGTCAAATTAATTAGATTTGTAAGATTCAGATTAAAAGTTTAAAATTAAAATCAACTTTGTAAATATATACTTATTAGATAACTTGAATTATTATTTTAATTAAAATAAAACCAAAACCGATGCATAAAATAAAACTTATTTATTTTTGTGCAAATTAACAACGTGGTGTAGATTATAAAAATTTAATATTAATAAGAATATGTGGTTTTCAATTACTATTAGAAAAAATAAAACATTTTTATAAAAATTTAGGTCAATGAAAAATTAATCTTCCACCCACTTGATTTGTTACATTGTTTATTTTTTTTTTATCCATAGATGAGAATATGTTTCATTTCAATTTTTTATAAATTTTTTATTATAATAATTTTTATTTTTGTTTTTTATATACATTTTTTATATCAATATTACAAATAAGTTTTGAATACCATGTACTGTATGTGTTTAATTAATTGTTCCTTATATTCAATAATAACCATATGTCGGCGAGGGTCGCTGAACAATTTTTAGAGATGCAATAATAGAAAATGTTTCGAAACGAAAAGGTTTCTCTTACGAGATTGTAGTTTTCAATCCTAAGCAGTAGGGACTTCTAGACACAAAGAAACAAACTGATAGCGTAAGTAAGAATTTTGAAACTGGTTGTAAATTAAGCTAATTATCATTGTTCCATTGTAAATAACACTTCCATTAGCAGCTACAAAACTTGAATCCGGCACCAAAACCTAAAGATAAATAGTTTGATAACAAAAAATTTCAATTTAATAATCCTGTCAAGGTCATTCAAATTATGAGGTCATGTAAAAAAAACGAGAATCAAAAGTTTTTGCATGTGTGTAAAAGCATCAAAAGATTTTAAACTCAGAACAAAATCATTCCGCGAGGTTTAATTAAAAACTAATCAATTAAAAGTAATGAATTGATGTTAATTTATGTGTTAAAACTAGAAACGGAATATCTTTGCGGCGCAACAATTTTGCGAGAAAAAACCGCAGGAAAACTAAGAAGAAAGCAATGAACGAAGAATAATAATTAAGGTAATTAATCTAGAAGTAATTAATCAAAAATTACAGAATCCTACAAAGAACAAGTTTCAACTGTAGTACCAATAGATAGGCGGTACAATCGAGAGCTGTCGTTTACCCTTTTTTACTTTAAAATTGATCGTTTTGGCGGTTAAAACAAAAACAATTTGAAAAATTACCAAAGATGATATAAGGAAGCGTAAGCAGACCCTCCTTCTTCTTAAAACGTTCGCGTAACAAAAACGTCGGGTCCGTCACAAATAAACGTTTCATGTAAAGCAACACGAATACGTGATTAACTAAAGTTAGTGCCTTGGAATTTAACAATAATAATAAAATTTAAAGATCAAATTAATACTCACCGAATGCTACGGCAACACAATTATTACTTCGAAAGAATTGAAATAATTCTGTGGGTGCTGCGATTCATCGTTTGTGGATCTTAAAGGCAGCACCAGAAAACTCAACAAAGGGTCATCGAACGCTAACCTAAGAAAATGGTCCAAAGAAAGTCAACGAAAGGAAAACACTTCGCACTTACCTCAGAATCGTTTGTCAAGGTTTAGTTACTACTGTATATAAATTTAGTTTAGTTTATAAGCAAATTAGTATTTTTTGTCGCATGTAATCACTGTTATATTCAAGTCAACGATTACCCATCGTAAGGGAAATCTGGGGTTAAATACCTTCTGGAGCTGTCAAATACTGTCGCTAGCAAGAACTTTCATTCTCGGAACTGCATACTACAGAATCACAGCTAAGTTTTAATGTTTAAGTAATCTATTCACTATTCATGCGTAAAAGCTTACGTACATGTGACAATGAACGGTTTGAATCTCTAGCATTTAAGTAAATTTTTATTCGGGGTAGACTACACCTGTTCCATAATAGCGTAAGCGCTTTACATAGAATGGTTAAAGCTAAATCAAAAGCCTTTTGAGTTGGCGGGAGCTACTTACCGTGTTATTCCTAGTTTAAGTTAGTTTAAAGTCGCCGTGTGTAAGTGACGTGTGTACCTCGAGCTTTCTTAGTAACCAATCTTCAATTGAACGCTAACTTTAATTTGGGGTGTAACAAAAAAGCTTAACTGAAATTCGACACATTAATTGCGAGCTTAATTAAATTGTTGTTGCTAACGCATCGTAATCTTAAGCGACAGTCTCTTTTATTTCTGTCACATTCTCGTACTATTTTAAGTTTTAATTGCTATATTAAATTGTCTATTTGCCTCTCTGATTTTTGTTCGTTTTTAGCGTAATAGACCTTTAGTAAAACCTGTTGAACTCCTGTTGGTCGGTTTTATTTCTTTCTATTACCCAAGCAGGTGGCGCCTTGTTAGGCAGCAATCTATTTCTTTACAGTTCCTAAGGACCTCCCAACTCCCCGACTAAGCCGGACACTGCTGTGCTAACTACTACAAATATTGGATCCTCCATGAATTTAGTGCGCTACATCAAGCCAAATTGTCTTATTTTCTCTCTAGGTTGTATGTATTATTTGTAAACTACAACCGTTACAAAAGGCAGTACAATAACGCCGTAAGATAAGAAAAAGAAAGAAAACGAGAAGGCAAAAAGAAAACCTAAATCAAAATAAAAACTATTACATAAATAATATTAACAAATATATGCTTACCAAAAAATCACTTTTAGGCCTTTTAATAAAGATAATTAATAAATTAAATAATAAATAAAATAATAAAAAAATTGTTAAGTTTATATTACTTACAACAAGAATTATATCTAATTGGACGACGAATTGGGTAATATCGTTTAATTGAACCGAGTCACATCATTCCTGAGATAGACGGACCTGCAAAATAATTTGTTAATTGAGTATCAAGAACTATAAATAATTAATTTCCTTTGGAGTGTACTTGAAATATAATTGCAGTAGTTTATTAAATTCGTTGAATGTAATAGGGAGGATTAATAAAGACAAAACAAAAATTATAACGTAACGATGTCTAATAAACATTGTGTACAATTAACCGTAGAAACTAAATATCTAGCTATATACAGAGTGTTCCATTTGAAAAAAAGACATCTTTAGTCCACCTTACACTAAATATATTGCAATATTAAAAAGATCAAGTTTTGTCTAAGAAATATTTTTTAGTTATTACGGTAATAGAGATATTTGCTGTAACATTGAATCTGGGACTTGTTGAATAACATTTGATTTTTTCAAAGGTAAATTTAAACCTATTTTGGAAAAATATTAGCAACGTCTTTTATATGGAAATTATACAATTTTTAGCAACAATCTTTTTAAATTAATGAGAAAAGCAAAACAATTGAATCAATTGCAAACATGAAATAGACTATTGTTGACATTTGTAAACTTGGTTACAGAAGTACAGCGTACAATATTTTGCTGTCATCTAAGAGACGCGGCGTGGGTTTGAATTTTGCACCAATATATTTTTTCTACAATATTTTAGTGTATTAAGTACATTCTTTACATTAAAAAGCAATTTTTAATAACTTTTTGATTTTAATACTAAAATATTGTTAATAAAAATAATGCATTTTCAAAAATTCGTATGGGATCAGATCCGTCAATAATGCTATTTCTTAATTGTTCTTACTTTATTGAATTTATTTTTAATTTTACGACATATTAAATGATTCAAGTTATTAAGTCATTTTATGTATTGAAAATCAGCAACCAAATTGGTTCTCTAATAATTAACTACGATTTTCATCACAAAGATAGCACTATTAGTTACTGTAATTGAATTACCTATACATGCGAGATTACATACTTTATGCTCTATTAGTCTCTTTCATATCATTAAATATAAAGCACTATTATTATTGTAATGATACCTACTATGCGATAAATTTTGTGTTTGCGATTATTGGAAAACAAAATTAATTCTAGAATAACAAAACTGAATAACAGTAAGGAAATAATTCTATAAGTATCATGCAAACACAAAGTATTTAGATTAGATCGTAATAAAATTATTGTATATGATGTTATTGGTTCTGAATGTTAATTAAATGTCAGTTTTGATTTGAATCTTGTTTTCGCTGAATTTCACAAATTAATAATTCAGTTTTATTTAAATCTGATTAACTTATGTGAATCAAACAGAAACTTACTTTCAGAATTCAAAAGTCATCCATAATTTGTTAGTATTTTGATTGAACCGTTCCATTTATTTATTTAAACCATTTAGCAATAACGGTCTCTGAAAACGAGTTAAACATAAAAAATAAAAAAAATAATACAGTAAAACATCTACATAGCGGTCACTAAAATTTGACCGGTATATAGAGATGGCCGTTATTGGAAGGAAAAAAATTATTTCTATGCGTTGTTTATTAAAATCTTTTAAGTATGGAACATAATACGGTTTGCTATAGGGTACTATATATCTGCATTAAAAAATAACTATAAATGTGCTGATGCAATGCAATACATTTACATAATATGTACCTATTTTCTAATTGCTCGTTATACCTATTACAATAATTAATTTTCTACATATACATACCATTAAATTACATTTTTGTGAAATATTTTTGTATTGAGGTTTGTTTTACATTTTAAGTTTAGTTTGTAAAACAGAAGATTCACATTTAGATAAAATTTGGAAGTACTTACCGCTAGCTCACTTTTACCATTAGAAAATAGAAAACTTTGAACATCTCTTAGTTTTTCACACATTTCACCCATATCTTTAATGTTTGACGTAAAAACTTTGGATTCCTCTGTACCACCACTTTCATTATTCGAATCACAGCCTTCACTATAGTCTAATTCACTGATTATATCTTGAATACTTAAATTGGGGTTTTGGTCAAAATATCACAATCAATAGATGCATAATTTTCAGGCTACACATTGATTACCTTCTAATAATACAGGAAAAACTTAGCTACATGAAATCTAGGCTACAGATATCAAACTAAAGCGCTGGTTAAGTTGATACTTTTCGCATCTTCAAAGGACGTTTGGTATTTGTGAATGTTAGCAGCCTTTTGATTAAAAATTTTCTGTAGGCCATCTTAAAGATTTGGATAATTCCTAGATCCACTGGCTGGCAATGGAATGTGGTGTTTGTGGGTAGAAAAACAGTGTTCGCATTTTTAAGAGTCACTTTGCGATGAGACGTGGCATTATCCAGAAATAATAAGACTTTTCCGTTTTTTTTTCATAAAATTTTTTTTAGCCAGGAAGTCATAATCTCTACCCTCATCCAAGCTTTTTATTAGATACCCAATCTAAGGGCAATTTGTTGATATAAGAGCCTTTAAAGCATTTTGGGTGTTTACTTTTTTTAATGATTACCGGATTTTCCTTATCACCTTCCATATTTGTACAAAATTAAATTGTCAATCTTTGTTTAGCAGTTTTTATGCCACTATATTTGTTGTTTTTTAAAGAGAACGTTTTGTTTGGCATTGCAAAGTAAAAAAATCCGGTCTCGTCAGCATTGTTCACATTTTTGGGTGAATACTCCTTCAATATTACTGACAATTTTTCTTTCCAAGCTTCAACAGTGTTCAGGTTAATATCAGCTGACTCCCCGCAAATTGTTTTAAAGCTTATGTTATGACTTTAACAAAATTTCTCAAGCCATCAATTTGAATCTTTAAAATCAGTCATTTTTTAATTTTTCCTAACTTCCAATGCTTTCTTTTTATCAAAGGTCTAGATATAGGAATTTTTTATTAATAGCTTTACACAAACCAATTGTAAACTACTAAGTCAATTTCTAAACCTTCAGTTCTAGGAAATTTTTTTTGTGTTCTGTCTTAGAACCTTCTTCAAATAGCTTTTAAGATCACATTTAATTTTAAAACATCATTAACTTGTACCTAAGATTATTACTTTCGGGTTGAGCCGTGTTCATCCTTCCTTCCCACGTTCTTTGCTTGACGTTTTGCTAACCATGCTGTTAGCTTTTTCAGAAGTTACTCTAAAGACTGATGTTGTTGTCTTCTGCTCCTCGTTATATACCTATGTTCCGCTACGGTTGGTTGATGTCGATCGGTGACGGGTGGTTGGTTGACCTTCTGTTTGGTGTTGACTAATTTTGTGGTGACATTTGTTTTCTTTGTTTTTTGTGAAGAGTTAGTTTCCACGTGTTGCTTAATCGGTAACCATCTTCTCGATTGAAGTCATTTTATTTTTCATAATTTTAAGGGATTCTCTGATTATCCTTGGATAGTAGTTGTTAGTCCTTGATAGAACTTTAGCTTCCTTTAAGTTGATGATGTGTTTTCCTTTTTCGTGTAGATGTTCTGCGATTGCTGATTTATCTACCGGTCTGGACTTAGCGTCTCGGTGATGTTCTTTTAATCTACATTTTATGTTGCGTCCGGTTTGACCAATGTAGACCTTTCCACATGAACAATCAATTTGGTAGACCCCTTTGTTGAGAGTTTCGGCAGGTTATCTTTATTAGAAGGTAGTAGTTGCTGGATTTTTCTAACCGTTCCAAACCTGACACCGATATTCTTCTTCTCCAATGATTTTCTTAATTTGTCAGTTACTTCCAGCAATGAATGGCAAACGAGGGTAGGTGGTGACCTGTTTCTATTCTTTTTTGGATTTCCTGCGACAGGCGGCTCTTACTTTTTTTCTGTTATAGCTGTTCTTCATTAGGGCTTATTGGACATGTCGAAGTTCTTCTGCCTTGTGAACCTCGTCAGGATTCTTGTTAGCTCTATGCAATAAAGTTTTGATTAGAGACCGCTTTTGCTGTGGATGATAGTGTAATGTGGCATGGAGGTATCGGTTGGTGTGTGTCTTTTTTACGATATACACTATGAGCCAACATGTTGTTATCCCCTCATTTCACTAGAACATCTAGGAAGGGAAGCTCCTTATTCTCTTCTGTCTCCATTGTAAACTTGATCTTTTCGTGCTGAGTGTTGAGGTGGTTAAGAAATACAGTAAGTGCTTGTATGTAACAGCACTGTTGAACATACTAACTCAAATTATGTACCAAAATACGATTTTGGGGTGAGCTTAATGAGCCTTTAATTGCACTTTCTTGTCATGACTGTTTATTGTAAATTAAACAAATTTTTTAAATCCGTTCTTAAATAGCGGTAATTACTTGAGCGTCACACAATGAAACAATTATATATTATGCACAACTTAAACGCTGAGCTGTTGTCTACTAATGACCTAACTTAAGAATGGCCGGAAATAAGAAGTAGAATTACATGTATTTTTTCAAGAAAGTTTACAAATAGGTGGCCGTGGGCGTTATTGAAAGGGGTTGCTATTAGGAGGGTCATTAATATGGATATTTTCGTATAATTGGTTTGGAAATTGGTTATAAATAGTAAAGTATTGCTTAGCAGTAAGCATTAGATAAATGGCTGAGCTGCTAAAATGAGAGAAGTTAGTTATATGAAGGTTGTGATGGTGGGGATTAGAAAAACGTTAGTAAATTTAACAATAAAATAAGATTGTTAGCCATACAGGTTAGCCACTATACTCAGTATGATGGAACATCATTTCGATATAATTCTAGTGGGATACTTTAAAGGTACTGGGATATTAGTAGTTTGTTTAAGAGCGAGGAGGAGTAAATTTCATTTGTTAACAGTTTAAAGGCAAATTAATAAAAGATAACGAATTCATATCTAACGTGACTAATGGCGACTTGTACTCGCAGCAGTTGATTTTATTGATAAAATTTAGACAAGAAATAAATTTCTTTTGTTCTCGCTCAATTCTGGAAATTTGGAAGTCTGAGTATGGTGTTAATGCAGAAGAGCAATATTCTAGTTTAGAGCAAAACAAAGCACAAAAAAAGGTTTGTGAGTAAACTGGATATCACGTAATCTATATGGGGATAGAAACAAAGTCTGTTACCTAATAAAACACCAAGATCGTTAACTAATTCAGGATTTTAAATGGTTTCGTCTCAAGTATTGTACTTGTAAAGTGTAAAAGATTGTTTTTGCTAAACTTGACAAGCGCAGAAATTCCATCCTATTTTGTACCAACATATTCAGATCATGTTAGTAGTTTTAACGAAACAGTAAGTGATCTAATTATCTTGTAAATTTTAAATAATCTGCAAACAGTAAAATTTTGGAATGGGTTATCTTATAATAATAATAATAATAATTTATTGTGCGAGCAATTACATACAGCAATTTTGCACTTGTCAGAGAACAATGTATATAAAATTAACATTGTATACATGAATACATATAAGGTATAAATATAAAGACTATAATATATAGGTAAATTATGTATAAAATATAATCTAAAAACTAAAGGGTAAAAACAAAACTACATAATAATAAAAATATATCTTAAGATTAAACCGCAAGTTAAATAACTGGACTACAGAAAAGGTGTGTTTTAAATATTCATCTACTGAATAAAAACAGTGTTTCAGTAGATGTTGTTTTATTAATTTTTTTGAATACACAAAAAGTTGAAACCCTAATCTGACTGGGAATAAAATTATAAAGATTTATTAATAGACTGTTGTTTTGTGATTTAGATAAGTTATAGTAGTCAGGTCTCAATATCCTTTAGCCTTCTGGTGTTATAATTATGAATGGTACTATTGGCTTTATTCTTATGAATTTCCAAGACAGTACAATAGATAAATAATGTTGGCAAATGCATGATTTGAAATTTACGGAAAATATTTTGACCATGCTCTCTATAATGTACATTCGCCAAAGTCTTGACAATCTTCTTTGTAGTGAAAATATTTTATTTATTTTAGAAGAATTTCCCAATAGGTTTGTGACGATGGTCACATTAATTTATAATTTAATTTGCATACGGGTAGGCAACCAAACATGCATAAATTTCCGCGGGTTTTATTATCATTCAATATTCAAAATTTTAGTAATTTTTGGATTTGAAAGAGGGTGATAAGAAAGGGAAAAACGGAAACGATTTTTGGGTACGCGAGATAGGCGGATTCAGGTGCTAAAATTATCCAGTACCACAAGGTGCATACTAAATAAATCGGATCGATTTCAAATATATTTCATAAGAAAATTAAATGGTCCAATTCTGTATGTGCTAATTGGTGCTAATTATGAAGTTGTATCTAAAAGAAAGGCAGCATTAATTGGTATGATGTTTCATTTCTTAATTCCTAATACTAAGTACAATTGATTTTAGCCTTTTTTTTTCTTGGAATATTAATTATACATACCTCTTGGTGGCTTTGCTTACGGATTATTCAAAGCATTTCTGGTTTATTGAAACCCCGGAGCAGTCGTTCCTCCGTATGGTTGTTTTTATTCATCGCACAGAATTGGATTTGAGGATGTCTTCGACGATGGCTTCCACAAATTAACTAGCAATCTAAAAGAAACGTAACGAGCTACGTGAGTCTAGTATTACTTGCCTCATTGACTTACCTTATCTCTCTGGGTGACCAGGATATTGATGGTAATCTCTGTTCGGTTCTTTGTATATAATTTGTACATACTTGCCGCATATAAAAGTTCTAGTTATTATACTTATAAATCAAAAATTTACATTTGTACATACTTACCAATAATATTAATTTAATTTTGTTATCGCTGGTCTGGATGTGCATTAATAATCGCGTTTTAATTTTAATTAATTCAACTAAGTACAGTTATCTCGGTACAATTTTTAGGTTATATTTACTTTTACTAATTTATTTATGGCGAATGATTTTGTTATATATAGGGTGTTCAAAAGGTCTGAGTACTCATTTCTTTGCATTTTTTAATGAATTCGTTTTTTAATTTACTTTATTACCGAGTTTCTCTACTTATTATACATTGTATATATTGTGTGCCTCTTACATATTACAAGTATAATTTTGAATATATGCGTTTTATTTGATAAATTGTATCAGGGACAGTTCAAATTCAACCCACGCCCAAAGGCAACCGAAGAAGAATCTGACTTAGCCCTCAATAATTTTGTTTTTAACTTTTAACGTTACACAATATTATTGATTTTGACGCCAAAACGTGGGGCCGAGTCACATTGTTTTTTCAAATTTACATACATATTATTATTTTATTTATGTTGGCGCCCAATAGTTTTATACATAATTATGTCGCACTGATACAATTTTCAAATAAAATTTTAATATTATTTGGGTAAATATTGCATAGTACCTACTGATATCAATTATAATGAATCCTAGCTACTTGCTGGTAGACGAGTTAGACTTTGAACTTTATTATCGCGGTACTTCTGTAGTGGGTAATCGTATAGTAAAAGAGTCAGTGTTAACTGGACTCATTAATAACGAACAAGAAAATCCTGGCATTGTTTACGAACCTATCAGTCTAGACCTTGAAAAGGAAATTAATCTGTGTTCTTCTAAGTTAATTTCTTAATGGGTTTGGTGTCAAAGTTTAGTGGAGATTCTGACGAAAAGAATCGTCTTCGAAGCCGCTTACTTCACGTCCAAGGTAGGCTTAATAAGCTGATTATTGATGCTCATCTTGATTTAAACTCTAGAAAAAATGAATTATTGAAAGTTTGTTCGAATTTGTCGAATCAAATAGAAAATATCAATGCTAATAATAAATCTAATTTAATTGATTTTAGTACTGAAGCTGGAGTTTCATATAATTTAATCCCTGAATTAAACGAAAACGTTCACGTTGTAAATAGACCCTCTGCTAGTAATTCCAATTCAATTTTGGACATGTCAGTTGACGAGTTACAAATAGTCACAAATATCTTTGATAACCCTGAGAGCAGAAGTTATCGTAACGTCGCGAGTTCTAATGACAATATAACTAACTTTAGTAATTTATTAGGAACTATTCAAGTTTCCAACAGCACTCCTACAAAAATTTCAAAGCCCGACGAAAGAACAAATAAACATATTTCTAACGATTTAGTTAATCGAGATACCGCTAAAGTCCGTTTCACTGATTCAGTAGGGCACAGTTACAATGATCAAAATACCTCGATTCCGGTACATTACCACTCTTATGTAACTAACGTAAATAATCAAGTTCATCGTTGGGGAATTACTTTTGATGGAGAACCAGGCAATTTAAATTCTTTTCTTGAACGTGTTGATGAATTACACATTTCTCGCAATATTTCCCAATCGCAGTTATTCCTCTCGGCAATCGAATTGTTTAAAGGGAAAGCATTAATCTGGTATCGTTCCATAAAAATCAAGTCTATAATTGGGATGACTTAGTAGATAGGCTACGTTCCGATTTCTTGCCGTTTAATTATAATGAACGACTATGGGAAGAAATTAATCACCGCACGCAGGGTGGCGAAGAAAGAGTTTCTATTTACATAGCCGTTATGGAAAATTTGTTCTCCAGACTAAAAGGTACAATCACTGAATCTCTTAAGCTAAAAATTATCCGTAGGAATCTGCAGCCCCATTTTGTTAGTCAACTTTTGTTCCAAGGTATAACTTCACTAGAGGAATTAAAATCCGCTTGTAAGATTATTGAAGATTCTAGAACCCGCGTTTCTAAATTCACGGAACCGCCTAGTTCGGAATTGGATGTCCTAGAACCTGAATTGGCTTATAAACCGTCAACCAGTAAACGTGCTCCAGTTGTTGCTACCAAACGAGTTTTCACCGTCTCGTCTAATGATGTAAACAAGAAAGTTGTTAAGTGTTGGAACTGTGACGAGGAAAACCATACCTTTTGGGTTTGTAATAAACCAAGAACAATTTTTGTTACCGTTGTGGACGTAAAGACTTCACGTGTTTAAATTGCCCAAAATGTTCAAAAACGTAAAGGCGTAGGCATTTACCGCGGTCGTGAATTCTAACACGCGCACAAAAGACCGACAAAGCAAATTGGATATCATGGTTAACTACAGTTCGAAATTTTTATAAACATTCTGAAATAGCCCCGTTATTTAATTCTAATAAATCTTCAAACCGCCCATTTATTACGATCTCTATTCTAAATAAAAATGTAAGTTGTTTGTTGGATTCAGGCGCAGATAATACAATTATCGGTACATTTGGTTTGCATATTATTAAATCTCTAAATTTAAAAGTTGAACCAGTATCACGTTTAAATGTCACAACAGCAGATGGTAAATCTCAAGAAGTTCATGGTTTTGTTGATGTTCCAGTTACCGCCAATAATAGGTTTAATGTTTTGAGAATGCTAGTTATCCCTTCTGTTCAACATAATATAATTCTTGGAGTTGATTTTTGTAAATTGTTCAATATTTTCATTGATTTTAAAACTGGTATTTGGGAAGCAAGAGATTCTTCTATTAATACTATTAATGTTATTCATGATCAAAGTACATTAACCAATTCTCAGCAAAAAGAACTCGAAATAATAACCCAAAATTTCACACTTTAGTCGGTTTAGGGAAAACTCATTTAGTACGACATAACATAGACACCGGAACGACTGAACCTATAAAGCAAAGACATTTTCCTGTTTCACCAGCAATGCAAATTCATCTAAATACAGCATTGGACGAAATGATTAAATTAGGAGTAGTTCAACCTAGTGAATCACCCTGGAGTTCTCCTATTTTGTTAGTAAAAAATCTTCTGGACAGTATAGACTATGTTTCGACGGTCGCAAATTAAACTCTATCACAAAACGCGATGCGTACCCTCTTCCATTTGTGTCGAACATTTTAAATAAATTGAGAGATGCTAGATATTTGTCTTCTATTGACCTGAAATCTGCTTTCTGGCAAATCGAACTTACCGAATCAAGCAGGTCCAAATGTGCATTTACAGTTCCTAATCGAGGCTTGTTTGAATTCGTTAGAATGCCCTTTGGCCTACATAATGCAGCTCAAACCCAACAGCGCTTGATGGACAAAATATTCCCGGAATCTCTTCAACCAAATGTATTTACCTATTTAGACGATATTATTGTAGCTACTGGTACATTTGAAAAGCATTTGGAGATATTAAACGAAGTGTTCGCTCGTCTAAAAGATGCAGGACTTACGGTTAATCCAGAAAATGTGAGTTTTGTAGATCCAGTTTAAAATATTTAGGATATGTGGTGGACCAAAACGGCCTACGTACCGATCCCGATAAAGTTGACGCAATAAATCAATTTCCCAAACCCACTACTGTCACCGAACTTAAACGCTTCCTAGGTATTTGTAGTTGGTATCGAAGGTTTGTGAAGGATTTTTCTGATCTAGTTTCTCCACTTAATGATCTTATGAGAGGTAAAATCAAAAAGCAATCATTAATATGGACTCCAGTGGCTGAACAAGCTTTCACTGAAATTAAGAATCGTCTTGTTTCTGCTCCAGTCTTGGCAAGTCCGGATTTTTCTAAGTCATTTATTATCCAAGCTGATGCATCGGAACGTGGTGTCGGAGGAGTTTTAGTTCAAGGTGAAGGAGAAGAAGAACATCCCATTGCTTATGTTAGTAGGACGTTAAACAAAGCCGAGAGAAACTACAGTGTGGTAGAAAAGAGTGCCTTGCCGTATTATTTTCCATAGAAAAATTCCGTCCATATGTAGAAGGAACCAAGTTCAAGGTAATCACAGACCACCATAGTCTACTCTGGTTGAAAAATTTAAGTGACCCAGCCTCAAGATTAGCCAGATGGACAATGAAATTACAACAATATGATTTTGTTTTAGAACACAGGAAAGGGAAACTAAATGTTGTTCCAGACGCATTGTCGCGAGCACCAGTTGAAGTGAGTGCTATTGATACATCTAGATTAGACAATTGGTACAAGAAAACTGTAAATCAAGTTAAAACTAAACCGGAAAACTATCCACTTTGGAGATTGGAAAATGACGTACTTTTTAAGCATGTTACTAACAAACATCACTTAAACGATAATCTTTCTGAATGGAAAAAGGTCGTTCCAAAACCGCAAAGAAACGAAATTATGAAGAAGTGTCATGACGATCCATTGTCTGCTCACATGGGTGTTTTTAAGACCGTAAATCGTATCTCTGAATTATACTACTGGCCGAAAATGAGAAGTGATATCCGCCGATATGTTCTTCATTGTAAAGTTTGTCAGGCTCACAAAGTTCCACAAGTAGGAAGACCAGGTCTTATGGGAAAACCAAAGGAAGTGTCGTTTCCGTTTCAGTTGATTAGTCTTGACATTGCAGGCCCTTTCCTTTATCAAAAAAGGAAATTCTTATATTTTGGTCGCTAGCGACTACTTCTCAAAATTTGTGTTGATTCACCCAATGAGACAAGCAACAGCGAAAAATGTAGTTGAATTTGTTGAAAACCATTTATTTTAGTATTTGGTGTGCCTCAGACCATTGTTTGTGACAATGGAGTTCAATTCACTAGTCATCTTTTTAGAAACTTAGTAAAAGAGTACAAAGTACAGAGGTTGTGGTACAATGCTCGTTATCATGCCCAAGTAAATCCAGTCGAACGAGTAAATAGGGTAATTATGACGGCAGTGAGTTCGTACATCAAGGAAAACCACCGCGAGTGGGATCGTGAAATTTATAAAATTGGAAGCGCCTTGAGGAGTGCAGTTCACGAGGTCACCGGATTCAGCCCTAATTTTTTAACATTTGGAAGATACGTGCCAATAAGCGGTGAATTTTATGGCTACGAGAATAATATGATGTCAATATCAGATCGAGTTAATTTCGTTTCAAACTTGAAGAACATGCCAGAACTGTACCAGAACATTGTGCAAAGGCTTAAGTCTGCGTATGAGAAGAATAGTCGCTCATACAATTTAAGGAAGAGAGACGTACAATTTCAGCCAGGAGAAGTAATTTGGAAAAGGAATTATTTCTTATCCGATGCAAAGAATCAATTTTCTGCCAAACTTGCCCCGAAGTTTGTAGAATGCAAGATAAAGGAAAAAATTTCTCCATTAATTTACGATCTCATCGACTTAAACGGCAAGCCCTTAGGACGATGGCATATTAAAGATCTTAAGCCTGGTGTTGAATTTCTGGACGAAGATTAAAATATAAAATTTTATTTTTATTTAATTTTTTTTAAGAAAGGGGGTATTTGTGACGATGGTCACATTAATTTATAATTTAATTTGCATACGGGTAGGCAACCAAACATGCATAAATTTCCGCGGGTTTTATTATCATTCAATATTCAAAATTTTAGTAATTTTTGGATTTGAAAGAGGGTGATAAGAAAGGGAAAACGGAAACGATTTTTGGGTACGCGAGATAGGCGGATTCAGGTGCTAAAAATTATCCAGTACCACAAGGTGCATACTAAATAAATCGGATCGATTTCAAATATATTTCATAAGAAAATTAAATGGTCCAATTCTGTATGTGCTAATTGGTGCTAATTATGAAGTTGTATCTAAAAGAAAGGCAGCATTAATTGGTATGATGTTTCATTTCTTAATTCCTAATACTAAGTACAATTGATTTTAGCCTTTTTTTTTTTTCTTGGAATATTAATTATACATACCTCTTGGTGGCTTTGCTTACGGATTATTCAAAGCATTTCTGGTTTATTGAAACCCCGGAGCAGTCGTTCCTCCGTATGGTTGTTTTTTATTCATCGCACAGAATTGGATTTGAGGATGTCTTCGACGATGGCTTCCACAAATTAACTAGCAATCTAAAAGAAACGTAACGAGCTACGTGAGTCTAGTATTACTTGCCTCATTGACTTACCTTATCTCTGGGTGACCAGGATATTGATGGTAATCTCTGTTCGGTTCTTTGTATATAATTTGTACATACTTGCCGCATATAAAAGTTCTAGTTATTATACTTATAAATCAAAATTTACATTTGTACATACTTACCAATAATATTAATTTAATTTTGTTATCGCTGGTCTGATGTGCATTAATAATCGCGTTTTAATTTTAATTAATTCAACTAAGTACAGTTATCTCGGTACAATTTTTAGGTTATATTTACTTTTACTAATTTATTTATGGCGAATGATTTTGTTATATATAGGGTGTTCAAAAGGTCTGAGTACTCATTTCTTTGCATTTTTTATGAATTCGTTTTTTAATTTACTTTATTACCGAGTTTCTCTACTTATTATACATTGTATATATTGTGTGCCTCTTACATATTACAAGTATAATTTTGAATATATGCGTTTTATTTGATAAATTGTATCAGGGACAGTTCAAATTCAACCCACGCCCAAAGGCAACCGAAGAAGAATCTGACTTAGCCCTCAATAATCTTGTTTTTTTAACTTTTTAACGTTACAAGTTTGTTAGAAAAAAAATTTTTAAATAAAAATTAAAAAAAAAAAGTTTTAAAGGTAAAAAAAGAAAGAAATGCATCAAACCTTGTGGTACCCCCGCATATCAAGTAAGGTTCGTAGTTCCGAGCGAGTACCATCAGCCATGACACACTATTTCCTATTGTGTAAGTAAGACATGAAGAATTTCTTTGACTAGACCTCTAATACTCAAAACCCTCTAATTTATTAATTAATATATCGAAAGAAACACAGTCAAAAGCTTTGGACAAATCACATTAAAATCAATGAAACATGGTCACCTTTTTTCAAAAAGAATGAATTATATAAGAAATAATTTATGAAACAGCTTGATAAGTGGAAGAATTTTTTCGGAAACCAGTATTGAATCGGATTTAACTGTTTATACGTTTGAATGTAATTATATAACCTGTCATTTAAAATTATTTCAAAATTTTTGAAAAAATTGGAATTATGGTAATAGGGATGGTAATTATTTAAATCGTTTACATTGCCTTTCTTTTTTAAATAGCGGTAAACTACGCTGATTTTAAATGCCTTGGGGTAACTAATTACCTTCTAAAATACAAACATTAAACATTATGCAATCTGATAGTCTACATATAACAGGGTAGCTTTTATGTATGGAACCAAGGCTCTGTAGCCAAAACGGTTGAAGGCATCATTCTGGAAATTTTAGGGATCAAATCTGAAGCTATTTCACATATTTTGACACAATCAAAAAAAATTTTTGCTCGATAATTTTTGACACGGCCGCCATCTTGAATTTTTAAATGCAAGATGGGTCATGTGATATATCATTTGAAAGCTTATTTTATTTACTTTGCAACTGACTAGAAACATTGAAGTTGTATTTGGAGGAAATACCTAAAAATTTATTCTAATAATTATTTCTGGTAATTAATCTAGGTGACGTTACTCAGGTAACAACGTTATAACGTCAAAACATCAGTTATTCTCATTACTAGTTCATTATTATTAATAATTAGAATCGTCTCGTAAAATGAATCAGCTAACTGAATCAGAAAGATTACAAATTCTTATGATGGTTGGTTACGGCGATAGAAAACGCACGCATAAAGAAGTTTGCCAACTCTTCAATGCTGAAAACCCTGATAGGAATCCTATAGTGAGATCTACTGTGACCAAGACTTTACGACGGTATAATATCACTGGGATTGTTAAGAACCGTCGCAGAAGTGGCCGACCAACAACAGTGGCTAACAGAGGATAATTCACTGGCAGTATTAATGGATGTAGTTTATCAACCCAAAACATCAGCATATCAGCTTGCACTAAACCATAATATGTCCAACTCAGATATTCAAAGTAAATAAAATAAGCTTTCAAATGATATATCACATGACCCATCTTGCTATTTAAAAAATTCAAAATGGCGGCCGTGTCAAAAATTATCGAGCAAAAAAATTGTTTGATTGTGTCAAATTATGTGAAATAGCTTCTGATTTGATCCCCTAAAATTTCCAGAATGATGCCTTCAATCATTGGTTTTGGCTACAGAGCCTTGGTTCCATACATAAAAGCTACCCTGTA
>JALBCR010001679.1:0-107992 GCA_030710515.1 Abscondita cerata | reverse complement strand
TTTACGCAATAACAATAGTATAAAAACAGTGCGTATTATATCTACCTCGTAGGAAACATTTTTTTCCACACTACATGTATAAGAGAAATACAAAATTGAATTAATTTTTGGCAGCTTTTTTAAATATTAAAAGTCAAAACAACTTTATCTCGACAGATGTGATAAGCAGTTACATAATCTCGAATCGCCTGCTGTACATTCGCACGAGATTGTACAATAGCAAAAGAAACGAGAATCACTAGACAGTTGTTTCGTCTTTTTGGGACTCTTCAAAAGTGAGAGAACTGGAGTGTAAGTTCACTATTGTACAAATACGTGCTGTCAACTATATATTCCCTACTGGAGGGCACATCATATACAATCAATAAGTGTTGCGAAAATGCATCAAATGTTAATTGTCTTTAAATTATAAATAAAGAAAATAATCCTTAATGTGTTCTTGAAGGAAAAGTATAGTGTCCAAGACTAAGAAAAATCAATTGTTAACTCTCAGAAAAAACTATTACGTTCTCTTCTTGCTGCAAATTACGGTAGCGGAAATATTTTAATTTTATCTTAATATTTTGACTCTCGATTTAAAACTCTTACTACATAGAGGGTAGGGCACTACCAACAAATTATTCTGTACCATTAAAACAACAAATAATGTAAGAAATGTTAAGGCATACGTATGTTGAGATTATTTGAGAACACATTTTAAAAATATTTTGGATTGTACGGGGTGCTGCACGTACCATATCAAAGTTGGGTTATTTTAAATGGATAATCCTGTATTTTTTCTATTTCTGAATTGTACGATAAAGAAATAATGTATGTTCTTTAACATGTCCGTATACCTACTTACTTCTCAGATAAGTCGATTTTACCTGATTTGCAGACCGTCCAAAAAATACAATAACTTTAAGGTAAGTAATAACAAGCAACTTTGTCTTTCACCACCTTACTAAGAGCTTTTCGTAATGATGTACAGGGTGTTTTAATACTACCGCACAACAGTAACGATTTAAAACTTAAATCATTTGGTTAAGTTGAATATAACACACTGCATTTCTGTAGCTTATTGGAAACTTGAACTAATTACTTTTCAAGCGGTATTAGCGTTACCAACCCTTAACTCTGACAGTTTTCGGGATATTCCAAAATTTGATAGTTTAACAATTTGTGATTTACTGGAATCTAAGTTACCTGTGATATATCCGTAAAATAAACATTATCTTTGCATCATTATATCCATAATTCATTTTACTGATATCTCTGAGTAACTTAGATTCAGTAAATCTACAAATTACTGTTAAACTATCAAATTTTAAAATATCTCAAACTTTCAGAGTTAGGGGTTGATAACCGTAATACCAACTTAAAGGTAATTAGTTCCAGGCTACAGAAATGCAAGAGTGTTCCTGTGTTTTATTTAAGTTAAATCAAAACTTTTATAGAAGCAAAAATAAAAACAATAACAAGTAATCCCTCTTTCAAATTAATATTTTCAAATCTAAATTAATATTTATTTATCTCTGATTTTAATTTCACACTTTATTTCAGCTTCAAAGTTATTCCTTTGTATTTTCTTTATATTTAAATTACTGTCTTCCATAATTTTATTCATTTGATCTACCTTCTTATTCATCTTTCATATATTTCTGTTCTTTCCTTTACCATTTCTCTCAATTTCTTCGGTTCCTTATATTCATTTCATTTTAGGAATAACTAAGTTCTGAATTTTCACTTAAAAAGGCCAACTTTGCTATTTTAAACAAAAGCCACAGTAGGCAATGACATCATTACTTTTCAAAACTTTGTTTTTATGGTTAATTATTTGACAGTGACAGTGATTAAAATGACAAAATCTTGTGACATATACAAAGAAACACAACCAAAAGCTTTGTAGCCACTGGTAGTTTTGAATAAATTTTAACTCTAATAGTTAGATTTTTTAGATTATTGTAAATTAATTATCCTTATATTAATGCCTCCTCTATTGTTTAAAAGTTAAAGTTATTTTTGACCTTCTGATGTGTAAACGTCAAATTAGCAGCGAAACGACATATTCTGGAACATTAAAGTTACCTGCATTTTTAAAAATTAGGTGCCTTTTAGGTACATTTATAAATAAAAATCTTTTTATACAAAATATATATATCTACTAAATTGACAAATCCACATTTTGTTTATTGTTAAATGATAAAGAATAATGTGATTTGGAATGTTCCTACTTTCATGTAAATAATTAATCTTATATTTTGTCAATTACATGTCACTACAGCGTCTATAGAGAACTGACAACAGGATATTTGTTAATTTTTATGGTATGCAGCTATTTGCTATAATTTGTTTACCTTTATGCGTTTTATAAATTATTAAATTCCAATCCAAACGAAAAAAAAAACGTACGTAATGTAGTGCATTGCTGAAGTGATTTAAGCCTAATTTTGGATTCAGAAACTACTACTAATCCCTTTATCTTGTTTCCTATTTTAGAATAATCTTTAAAAATAGAATTAATAATTTAAAAAAATTGTCGATCGGCTAAAAAATTTAATAGAAATATTCTGCGTTAATTATTTTACAGCGCTCAATCATTAAAGCACTGGGCTTCGCATCGTGCTTTATTTATTTCGCGCTGAAAAATCTAATTTTCCGCAAGCGAATGTAAATACTATTAAGCAGTAGAATATACTTTTTAATTTTTTACAAAAAATGCAGTACGCCATGTTTTGTTACTTCATGCAGTATTTACCAATTCTAAAAACTTCTAGTATAAAAATCAATGTAAATCTACATTAAGAATGTTTTCAACACCGTATAGTATAAATATAGTTATTGCGGAATAAATCACATTACTCTTTTGTATATTTACTTAAAGTAAAAGTTTTAATTTTCCCGATAAGACATTAAATATAATTTTCTAGCAAATGTGTTACTTAAATTGCACATTAAGAGAGAATTTATTCATATTGCTTATAATTTATGAGCTTACTTAAGCAACTAAGAAACGTCTAGAATTTAATCTTTATAAATCTTTTAACTTAATTATTTATGTTTTCCACCACTGCAGGTGTAAGTTCCTCTAAAATTATTCTAGATTTAGTATAAAGACGAATTACTAAACTTAATGTAGTTAGAAGTACAAATTGTACGTTTACGACATAATTGTAATTGACAATTAGATGTCATGTTTACGAATAATTATCTGAAGTAGTTAAAATTTTTGATATCGCTTCAATTTAATAATTCCAATTTATAGTTATATTTTTAGTGTTATAATTGGTTAAACTGTATTGGGACCAGTAAAGTCCGCATCATATTTGATTTTCTTTACTCAGAGCTTTATTCGAAATTTGAGTTTGACCTCAGTTTGTACTCGAATAAAAAATAGTAATCACGCGATACATTATCATCTTGACCGTGACTTTTGGCTGAACTTAATGTGTGTGATAATGAATATATTTTTATTCAATAAATAATCATTGCTGCTTTTAAATGGCACTTGCGCCAATGTGTTCTACCTGCATGGATCCGTTTTCTTCCAAGAATCCTGGTCTAAACTGTGCAGGAGTATGCCGCAAACCGTTTCATTTCTCATGCGTAAATTTACCTAGTGATTTATGTAAATATTTAAAAACTTGCCCTGGCTTGATTTGGTGTTGTGAAGAGTGTATTGGCACACTTACTAATGCTAAAAGTGATATACATACTCAAATTACTGAATGCTATGAAAAATTTATTAATCAGTTTGAATTAAAGATTAATGAACTTAAATTTGAGACTCTATCTAATTTAACAAGCACATTGTCTTCACTAAAACAAGACGCTTTGAACACAATCTCGTTAAAGTTGAATGACTGTTCAGAGAGCATTATTAAAACTAACAAAGATGTAAAATCTAATTCTTATGCCAACATAGCTGCCAATGCAGCCCAAACTAAAATATTAATAAAGCCTGTAAATACCAATCAAACATCGTCTAAAACTAAATCGGATTTGCTCCAAAATATCAATATTATTTCCTCTCAAATTGAAGTCAAAAACGTGAAAACAATAAAAATGGTGGGATTGTTATTAGTTGCAAGGACGAAAACCAATCTTCTAAATTACTTAAAGCTGCTGAAGATAAATTATCCGGTGTTTATGAAATGAAACAAATCAAACCTACTCCAATAAAATTACGCATAGTCGGATTTACTGAAAAACTTGAACCAACAGATATTCAACAATACTTGAGGATGCAAAACAGTGAATATTTTAGTGATAATAGTGTGTGCAGTGTCTTATTCATTTCTCCAATTAAAAATAATCCGAATATCTTCCAGGCAGCACGGATGCAGTTTTGTACAAAAAACTGATTGATGCTGAACATATTCTAATTGGTCTTGATAGATGTAGAGTTTTTGATGGGATGGAGTTAAGGAGATGTTTCACATGCTGCAGTTATAATCATTCTTCGGTCTACTGCCCTAACAAAAATAAATCAGTATGCCCATTATGTACTGGACCCCATCTTATAAAAGAATGTACGGTGAAACCAGAAAATTTTAAATGTGTGAACTGTGAGAATCTTTTGCGAGTTAAAAAAATTGCTGATTGTAGTTCTAATCATGCGGCGTGGGAAAGAAGCAAATGTACTGCGTATATACATACTTTGAATGCTGTCAAACTAAATATTTTTGGTCCTACCAGCAACAAAAATGTCTCTTTCACTTACGCTGAATCAAAAAACTGAAAATGATATCAACTAATGTGTCATCATTAGACGCATCTCCCTCTTCTACTTATTTGAACTGCACAAATAATTTCAATGCCTCACTCAAAGTTGGCCACATAAATATTCGCTCACTCACACCATCATTTCATGAATTTTCGTCGTTGACGTCTTTACACATGTTTAATGTTTTTGTTATTACTGAAACTTGGTTGAACCAAAATATTAATAACCAATTAGTAGAGATTTCAGGGTATAATATTGTTAGGGTGGATCGTGAAACCCGGGAGGTGGAGTTGCTATCTATATTTCTAACAATTACAAATTCACGACTTTGAATGTTGATTTCAATTCTCTTACTAAACTAGAATATACATTCATTAAGTTTAAGATTAAAAAAATTGTTTATGGTTTTGGAGTGTTTTATCGTCCTCCTAATCTGAGTCAAGATTGGTTTACAGATTTGGAAAACATTTTATCATGTGTTAATTCTCAAGTTGATAAATTAATTTTTGTCGGGGACTTTAATGTTAATCTCTTATTGAATAACAACGACGTACATAGATTGATTGCTATTTTTAATTCTTTTAGAATCAAACAATTAGTGGATAATCCCACACGGATTGGCATCTATTCACCATCTCTCCTTGATCTAATTTGTATATCGGACAATATATCCAGTTTTGAAACTAAGTGTGATGATGTCAATAACCTCAGTGACCATATGTTAACATATAGTATCTTAGATATATCTGTGCATATTCAACCTCCAATAGAAGTTACTTACCGATCATATAAAGATTTTGACATTGACTCATTTCTATTTGATGCTTCCTTAATTTTGTGGGAAGATATTTTAAGTATGGGAGACATTGATGATAAAGTTAAATTCTTTAACAGTTCTGTACTCTATCTTTTGATATCCATGCACCAACTTGTACATTTGTAACCAAAAACAATATCAACCATACATAACCCCAGTCGTGAAATTAATGATCAAGGAACGAAATTTACTTTACAAGAAATATAAAAACTCCAAATCTCAAAACCATTACATGGAATATAAAAGCATGCGAAATTTTGTAAATTCTGCTGTTAAAGCTGAAAAACAAGCTTATTATAATTTTCATATTGATAAAATGAAAAACAATCCTAGAAAATTATGGTCCTTTTTAACAAAAATTCGGTTCATACAAAAAGCGTAACACTATTTCATCTAATATTAATGATCCCAATATTATTAATAGACATTTTATAAACTCAATACCAATAAAAAATATACCAACTGATTTTATTAAACATTTTGAATCGAATTTGCACCATAAAATCCAGGCAAAACTTACGTTTAAACATATCACGACCGAACAAGTCCTAAACATTATCAACTCCATTAAAACGAATGCTATAGGATATGATGATATTAGTATTTTAATGTTAAATCTAATGAGCAAAGTATGTCCTGACATAATTGCACATATTATAAATTTTCCCTGGACACTAATACATACCCGTCGATATGGAAAACTGCGTTTATCACTCCTGTTGCAAAAATTAATAATGCCAGTGAGCACAAACATTTAAGGCCCATTTCTATCCTGCCGGTCTTAAGTAAGGTATTGGAAAAGTGGATTCATCGCCAAACGTATGAGTTTGTTGAAGAAAATAATATACTTCCTTCTTGTCAGTCTGGATTTAGAAGTAATCATAGCACCAACACGGCTCTTCTAAAGATAACAAATGATATAACTGAAGCTTGGGATAATGGTCAGGTTACCTTATTTATAGCACTAGATTATTCCAATGCATTTGATGTGTTGAATCGAAAATTATTATTGGCTAAGTTACATTATTATGGTTTTTCCTCGGATGCAGTTCAGTGGTTCGCTTCCTACTTATCTGATAGAAAACAATGTGTTAAATTAAAATTAAACAATACCACGGTATATTCTGATGTTTTAGTAAATCATCATGGTGTACCACAGGGCAGCATCTTAGGACCTTTAATTTTATTATATTTACTGCTGATTTTGTTAACTGCCTCACTGAAAACTGTAAGATGAGTCAGTATGCTGATGACACTCAGTTATATCTATCAACTCTTCCATATAATATTACCGATGCTATTTATGAATTAAATGTAAATCTTGACACCCTATTTAAATTATCATGTAATAATGGTTTGACATTAAATAGCCAAAAAACTATAGGTTTATGTGTTGGAACTGAAATTAATCGAAGTAAATGTCTAGGTGAATATGAATCTAAAATATTTATTAATAAAAATATTGTTAAATTTGATAAGAAAATTAAGATTTTAGGAGTCACGTTAGATGAAAACCTGACATTTGAAGAACACATTTCTGTTAAATGCGGATTATGTTATGCCAAATTAAAATTATTAAGTCAATTTAGAAATTTATTTCCATCGGATATAAAGTTTAACATCACCAATTCATTGGTACTTAGCATCATAGATTACGGACTAGTCATATTTTATAACTACCTAACTAACAGACTTAAAACAGATTACAAATAGTTCAGAACAGATGTTTAAAATTTTCATATTATATACCTAAATTTTCTCATGTAACTCGCTTCTATAATAATTTCAAAATTATAAAAATTAATCATAGATATACATTCATGTTTTTAACTTTGTTATACAAAATTATAACTAACAAAACGCCAAGATATTTGAACGACCTCATAAATTTTATACCACGTGAAGAGAATAGACGTAAAAGGGTTGTCAGAATACCGATGCACAAAACCAAAAGTTTAAGGCGTCGTTTGAGTATCAAGCTGCTATAGTTTATAATAGCTATCACAGTTTATTTAATTTTAGTAGCCTTTATTGCTTCAAACTTGCTGTTAAAGATAATTTATTGTGTACACAGTTGAAGGAGAACAGTGAAAACCAGCAGTGCTGACCTGGACTCCAATTGTCTGAGAGCATGTTATGTAACATAATTTCAGTCAATAAATATTATTATTATTATTATTATTATTATTATTATTATACGCATTATGTGTCAAATTAATTTTTTTTCTCAAAAAATGTAAAAGTTGTTCTACATGCAATTTTTAACCCAAATGAAAAATTTCAACTGCATAACCCATTTCTTGTAAATTGCAACACGGTTGTAAAATAAAATTTAATTCAACTTAAATATGGGTTTTTCTACAAAATTTGATCACACGTGATACAACAGTATATTGTGTACCTTATTTCCCGGCATTGTGAGTATTGCAGTGCAAGGCGCTAGCCGAGCGCAGCAACACAGCGTCGGGAAATGTTGCTTTCCTACTAAGTACACATACTATTTTCCCGCCGATCGTTTAAAAACCGACTGAAAACTTGAAATTCTAAAAATTATTATATTTCTGAAAAATATAAGCGGTGCCTTGAAAATAAGGAACGTCGGAATCCATGAAGAAGTATTCATTAAACGACGCCATTTGCCGTGTTCTAATAAACATGTTAAGTAAAGATGAATCTATTAGTTGCAAACTGTAATTTCTGTCTGAGGAACATGGAAAATTATTTGAGAGAGAAGAACAGGACTTACTATGAATGAGTTTATTAATTTGTATAAAAATACGATATCAAAGTTGTATCGTCTCTCATCAAGGTTCCTTAAATTGAGTAATAACCGTAGTTGTTGACAGTCGATTAGTTCTCTAGATATACCAAGCTTAGTACCTGCCAATTTTAGAAATTTTGTTTGTACCTTTTCCAAACTATCAACATACGTGGACTGATAAGGATTCCAAACTTGAGTATTATATTCTAAAATAGATCTTACAAGTGAACAGAAAAGAAGACAAAGAGTAGAAACATTTGAAAAGTCCTTAGAGAATCTACTGATACACCTTAATCACCTCATTGCCTTATTTTTAATTGAAATAACATGATTTTGAAAATTCAAATTTGACAAAACTATAATTCTCAGATCATTAATCAATAACTATACCAGATTGAAACTTATATGGAAAATCAATTACAGTAGATTTGGAAAACGATATTATTTTACATTTTAATTCATTTAATGTAAGGCCATTTGCAATGCAGTAATTTTCAAGTCGGTGAAGGTCATCATTTAGATTCTGACAATCCCTAATATTATTGACTTTTATATAAAATTTTGTATCATCAGCATACATTAAACACTTTGAGTGTTGAAAAACTTGACTTATGTCGTTAATGTAAATGTTAAAAAGTAACGGTGCTAAATGGGCACCTTGAGGAACACCACTATCAACGGTATCAAAAGCTTTTGATAAATCAGTGTAAATACAATCTATCTAACCACGATTTTCAAAGATGTAAATAAATGTTGTAAAAATTCAATTAAGTTTGTGGCAGTTAACTTTCCAGATCCAAACCCATGTTGTTTATCCCTTACTCTTGATTCAAACAATTTTGGAATAGACGAAAGCTTTGATACAGGGCGAAATTGTTTAGCATCATTCCTATTACCACTCTTAAAAATAGGATTCACGTAACTGCGCTTCCATACCTCAGAAAACTTTCCAACCATTAAAGATTTATTAAAAATCCAATACAGTGCTTCAGTTATAATAAAATGACATTTTTTTAAAAAATAATCTGGAATTCCATCTGGACCAAGTGAAAGTGAATTTGAAAGCTTATCAATCTTTTGATAAATAGCGAACTTACTAATCTGGATTAATGAAATATTGGTTAAAGTGGAAGATTCTTGTTTTTTAAAGAGATATCTGCGCCATTTGATGCTATTTCTTGTTATAGAAAAATGCAATCAGGAATATTGTTTTCTTTAGTTTTACTTTTCACATAAGACCAAAAATGTCTCGGATTAATGTTAATTCTATTCTCATGGTCAGATATAAATTTAGAATAACATTGCTTTGATTCATATTTACATAATTTGCGAAGATGCGAGAATTCAATAAAGTCTGCAGGAGCATTTGTAGATTTAAATGTACGGTGAGCATTTTTCTTGTCGGATATTAACTTTATTAATTTACTTGAGAACCACTTTGGAAATTTATAGAAACTCACAATTTTAAATTGAACAAACAATTCAAATGCTTCATAGATACTTTCATATAGTAGATTTAAACAGTCATCTACAGAAAGATTAATAAAAATATGCTGCCAATGAAAATATGATATATATCGATTACCTTCATCATAATTTACATTTTTGAAATTGTAATATAACTTAATATATTAATAGTACATTATATTATAAGCGAGAGAAATGCATCATTATAAATGCGTGTGAGAATTCTAACGAGCTTGATAATGGCATTTCTCTCGCGTGTGGTATACGACGTTTTATCTTACACCAGCAGTTTTTGCAATTCGTAACGGCCTCGTAAGTTATTTTTGCGAAAAAACAAAATTTTCAAGTAATTTGTAATTTTGTCATGGTTACGCAGATTTCGTTGTCAAGGTTATTTACATAAATACAGAAATACTTGCCTTTCTAAACATTTTAGTCATAAGTGAATAAAAGCCTATTTTAGTCACTAAATTTAGTGACTAAAATGCATCAAAACTGCTGGAGTAAAATAAAATAATTAAATTTACATGTGTTTTATTTCGTTCGTTGCCCGAGTACATGAGGCGGAATCTTGACCATTTACGCTCAAACTTCTGTCAGAAAAATCACAATTTCTGAACGATAAGTGGAAAAGATGATTTTTCTTTACTCCGTGCAAGTTAATTTCATAAAATAAATATTACTACATTTTATTTTTAGAGCCACTTGCAAGAACAATAATAATCAATTTTTATTGAAAATGGTTATATTTTAAAGAAAATGTTTTGAAATAAAATTATACAGGGTGTCCAGAAACTCTCCTGACAAACGAAGACCGGAGATTCCTTAGATAATTTTAAGACAATTTAACCCAATTCACCTAGTCCAAAAATGCTTCCCAAGGGAGCTAGAGCTCTTTGAAGATGGCTTACACCAAGCTTTACCAGCTACGCACGCATGTGTAATCAATACATATCTATCGTACTAATAATAAATCAGTGTTGCGACATCTAGTAACATGTACAAAAATTAATTTGGATTAAAACAACTTTGCCATCAGATCTGTAAACAGTTACATAAGTAACTGAACTAAATGTTAGCATATCTAGAATGTTTGAAGGAATTATTGACCGATTAGTTAATATTATAGTTTATCAGATGTTTGTCCTGCAGTGTCGCTTTAAGTTATTTGTATTTCCAAAAGATTGTAGGTATTATCAATTTTCATTTTGGTTGTGGCACAAAAACTATCTATTTTTTAATGTTCCCTTCTTTCATGTGCTCTTTTTCCGTTTTCTTGAATTGGTCGTCCGATGCTAAGTATATCTATTCATTATATAATTACCTTGTTCATTTCTTATAAATGTAAATCATGTCCTATTTTTTTGCTGGTCGCAGTACATAGTGCCTGGATGCCATCATTTTTACCGTAAGCAGGCACGTTTATCCGCAAACCCTTCTCTTTTATACGGACTTAAAAACGACAGTAGTAATCTATGGGCTACTCCAGATACAGCGATATTGATTCAACAATGAAAGCAGTAAGAAGACGATTTTCTTGAAGCAAATGAAGAAATCCCATATAATGTAGACATTGTCTTTGATACAGAATACATTGAATACGCTATTCTGTTTCTTCTTTAGCTCAGAAATGAAGATTTTATTGCTTTTGATACAGAATGCAGTGCAGACATCACAGAAGAAAGTTCTCCAATAAATAGCAGAAACAGTTAACTTATTGCTTCTTTAGCTCATAAATGAAGAATGTAACTTTTCAATGACTTATATATTTTATTATTAAGTATTAATTGCTTCTGTTTTGTAAATATCAAATTATTCATTTTAAAGAATTATTTTTTAGTTATACATTTCCATATACTTATTTTCAGTAAAGTTCTGATAATAATAATAATAATAATAATAATATTTATTTGTTCAACAGAAAATAAATTCCATTAATAGAACAAAAATACAATTACACAGTAGTGTAGAAAGCAGAAAAATATAACTAAAATAATAAAATATAAAAACATGAGAATGGTAACAGATCTAGTACAATTAGTATAATATTTATTTATAATAGTTAAATATACTTAAATACCTATCAATACTACAAACCTAACTACAGTAATCGTTTGTATGTTGCAAATATTGAGTTACAATTAAATTTTCACTATCGAAATGTATATCGCAATTAGCACAGATAGTGTTAAAAATACGGCAGATGTTCATCATTGGTGATTTATATAACATATTTGATTTATAACTAGGATTATAAAAAGTTAAATTAGATCGGCAATGGTAATAAGGTGCATAGTAGTAAAGTAATGAAAGTAAATGTGAAGAGTCAATTTGATTATGAACTAATTTATAAAGGAATTTAAGACTAAACAATTCTCTGCGTAACTTTAAAGACTGAATATTAAATCTTTGTAACAAATGAGCTTGGAATAAACCTCTTATTGGGTAAGTATTATCCAATTTGTATGTTAAATACTTTAAGAATTTTCTTTGAACAGATTCAATTTTTAATACTTGATATTTGTATACAGGATACTATATTAGAGACCCGTACTCAAGAATTGATCTAAGCAGTGAAAAATACAATATTTTTAACAAATGAACATTAATAAATGATTTAAAATTTTGAATGATAAATCCAAGAGTTTTATTACATTTATTACAAATTTGAGTAATGTGACCAGCAAAGGTAAATTAAGAATCAAAATTAACACCAAGATCCTTCATTTCTAAGCAGCGTTCTAGCAATATTAAATCAATAGCATAAGAAAAAGTTAAGAATCGAAATTTTCTAGTGTATGTTAATATTTTACATTTTTCAATATTCAACGATAACCTGTTATCAGAGCACCATTGTTGCAATTTATTCAAATTGTCTTGTAAATGTAAACAGTCTCCTATGGTAGATATCGAAGTAAAAATTTTTAAGTCATCAGCAAATAAAAGATGTTTGCAAGTTAGATTAAGGGATAAATCATTAATAAATAATAAAAATAAAAGTGGCCCAATGATAGAACCTTGAGGAACACCTGATGTTGGTATAATAGGCAGAGAAATAAAATTATTATAAGTAACACTTAGATAACGATTATTCAAATACGACTGAAGTAGTTAATGTGTTTTTGTAATGAATTGAAAAACACTACTTTTTAATTAAATATTGATTTGAGGATTCACGATAACATAAAGTCATGTCAGATTTGACACACATTGACAACCATGTTTCCTACAAACCGGGGCACAGTTCATGTGTGATTCATGCCTATATGTCAACAACCTCTTAAGGTGTTGCATACACAACAGTAGTAAGATTAGTAAATGGTCAAATCCAAATTGTTGAAGTTTGGCCAATATAATATCATGAGAAATACGATCGAAGGACTTAGCTATATCCGTATAAATAACGTCCACTTGCCCTTGTGAGTCTAATGTTTTACTAATGTACTCACTAATACATACAAGATTAGTTATAGTAGAACGTTTTTGCATAAAGCCATGCTGTTTAGTTGAAATTTGGTTTTTCACTAAAGGATAAATTCTTGAGTATAAAACTTATTCAAATATTTTACTAAAATTGTTAATTATATTTATACGCCGATAGTTTGTAATATTAGTTGGATCACCATTTTTAAATACAGGGCAAATGTAAGAAGTTTTCCAAAGCAGAGAAAACTCATCAGTAACAATTGACATATTAATTAACAAGTGCAACGGTTTAACGAAGATATATAAAGTAAATGTCATCAAAAAGTTGGGGATTTGATCTGGGCCAGCTGAATTCTTGTTTTTTAATTTAGAAACTGCTTCTAATATTTCCTCTTCCGAGATGTTGACAATATTAATAAGATCATTACTCTGATTAAGAGACTTGAAGTTATAATTAAGAGGGTCAGTTCTAGAGTAGATAAACATTACAAAAAGTATATACAGGGACAGATGTATTTAATACTGAGTAAAGCTTATTATAAAATTTACTGCATGCTGCATTTATATTACTAAACTGATTTATAAATGACCAATCAGTACTTATTAAGTTATGAGCAAGTAAAGCATAGTCCGCTTTGTTAAAATTATATTTCTTGATAGAGTTGTTAGTGCGGAACGTATTTTTAGGAGGTGATGTACCAGAAAAGGAAATATGCAAAGCAGGATGATAAACATCTTCCGTAACAATCGGTATTTCATCATGAACTACATTACAACTGAAACTACTTAATACTAGGTCAAGTAAACGATTTTGAAAATTTGTAATAGAGGTAAATTGACTTAGATTAATGTAATTAATAAAATTATTTAGAATACCCGATTTAGCTTCATTACTATTATGATAAACAAAATTTGGAACATTAAAGTCAGCTAACAATAAGATGTTATTGTCCTTACTTGCTAATAATTCGAATAAGTCGAATGTTACAGGTTTTGGAAGTTCCAGTTTTATACAACCAATGTTGTAGATAATTCCCAAACAGTGTGGGAGTACTACTAGTGAGGTACTAGTCCTAAAAAGAAGGTCCCACTATTTGCGAATTATCTACAATTATAATATATAGAAGATCTAAAAATAAACAAGCAATATCGTAGCTTGGTTTCCCGTAATCACGCGATGGGGGATGTTTTAAATCGACAAATAAAGTAAGATGGCTTTTCAACATAAAAAACTAAGTTTTTCAAAGAAAATCAATAATTTAACAAAAATTAAATTTAAAGAATATCTTTAATTTTGATAATAAATAATTTTATTTGTTGCATTTCCCATAATATTTGAGCCTATAAAATTATGAATACCATTTCCACTTAACTTCTGGAATATTACATTTTGTTATTAGAGTTGAAATGAATTAACATTTAAAAAAAAAATGTAGTCGTAAACGGTAATTTTGTGCATTAAAACCGTTACATTTAATTTTATTACCTAACAGAATTTCTTATAAAAAATTACATTTAAATTATGATCAAGATTAAGAATTAACGTTGAAGAAAGTCTATTAAACGATTAGATTAACAAAAACATTATTCGTCCTTAAAATGCCTACGTCAGTAAGTATATTTAATATTAAAAAATTCAATTCATTCAATTCAATCTTAGGTTTGTGACTCTGAATCACACAATACACATTTAGAAAGGATTCTTAAAGAACCCTCGACACTTTCAGATGCCATAGTTTGAATTCTAAAGCTTTTGTCATACTTTAACCCCCTTATCTACATCACGCACTGTCCTTTCAAATATCTATCCTCATACTTTGATGATTAAATTAACTTTTGTTGCGCAAACTTTGGAACAAAATTTTATTCAGTGACGCATCGTTAAAATAATATTTATATACAAAGGGGCGACGAAATCTAATCATATTCCTATAAAAATGTAGAAGTGCAAAAATCATTTTCAAATAAGCTTTCAAATGACGTTTTATAACGCATAACGTTAGATTTAATATCAAATTTAGAACGGAATTGATATTTAAATGGTTATTATACTATTTCAAAAACTCTTACCGGCATACATCACACTTTAATAAAACAGAAATCCTATATGCGTTAAACATAATTAAAATGGAATCAAATAAAAAAGGAGTTTAATTCTAAACAAAAGTTTAGTTTTCAAGTACTGGGCAATAATTATTACTTTACCGACAGATTTTGATACATTACTATTTGAATGTATTACTTTAGCACGAGGTTGTGGCACTAGATGTCGCAAGACTTACTTGTCGTTAGAATTATTAAAAAATGGGTATTGTTAAAAACTAGAAATTGAAAGTGTATTAAGAACAGAATCGTCAATGAAGATTTACTTATGTTATAAGTTCTCGATATTTTCTAATTTGCTATGCCTTCAGTCGATAATTAATGTGTGTACATTCCTAGACTCAGACTTATGTATTTCTTTGTTTATTTTATATTCTAAAACACCCCTTTATTCTATAAATAGATTTCATGTAACACTTCCAAAAACTCACAAGAGGCATTCAACAATAAATTGTATACTTGAACGGACTTGTAGTTAGTTCTCTGCGTTTTAATTATCCCAAACAAATCATCCTTTTAAGAAGTTTTAAGAATCAAGCAAGCTAAATCAAAAAGCAAACCCATTTCTGAAATTAGTGATTTTGCTACTAACCATACAGTAACGACCATATTGGTTGAACCTTGTTGGTATATTATGCAATGAGCATGTAATAACAACATTACGAATACCTTGCTATTGCATGCAAATTGTTTACATTATATTTTCTACAACAGCGATAATAATAAATGGAATGGAAACACTAATTTTGTAAATTTCCAAATTTGGTAAACTCATACAAATTGGGTGTTTTCAATATTTAAGAAATTAAACGATAAGGAAAACCCCAGTACCACAAAAAAATACAATGTGGCCAGTATTAATAGTTATTTACCTAACGAGTTTGGGAAGATAAATTTCCCGCCTGAGCACCTTGTTTGCCGCACGACCGACCGTAGGGATTGCGGCATTAGTGCTCATGCGGGAAATTTCTTCTCGTAAAAGTTAGGTATATAATTTTGTAACGAGTAACTGTAGTAATAATTCATAAATAAATAAATTCACAGCTACAAGACATTTGAGTTGGTAGCACTGTCCCACTGATTGCTTGACAATTTGTTTTGCGTCGTCAACTAATACCAACTTAACAAAAATTTCCCTCGGAAACTAAAAAACACAGTGCGGGAAATGGAACTTCCCGTGCATCGAGAATAACCGGGAAATTAGGCTATGAGTACAAAAAATATTTAATCAAGGTCTAACCTATTATCAGCACATTAATTACTAAATAATTGTGTGTGAAATACCACTTTTAAATAAATAGTGAATAAAAAAATAAAATCGTGTGTACAAGCATAGTGTATTACATTTTTTTCATTATTAAACGATCTTTGTTGTCAAGGTTGCTTGGCAACTAACGCCCGAAATAACGTTGATAAAATATTGTATAAGACACATGTGTGAAAAGTATTTATGCACTCCTTGCTGTCAAAACAATCACCTAGGGCTTGTGTGTTAAACTCCGCAAGTCGTGAATAAAACCTTACTTCACACAATTGTATCATAAATAACTATTAATTTTAGAAATATCCAAAACGTTATCTTTATAAATCATTCCTTAAACGCATTGTCATTACTCGTATAAATAGTGGTTTGTTTATGTAAAACATTCATTTATTACTTGAAGAAACAACCGCATACAAATCAAACAATTCATATTATGTTATTTATACCAGGAGTGACGTCACGATTAGACAACCTGTTTCGTCGTCAATTTTACTATTTAAATTAGATACACTTTTCAAAAATACACTGTAATTTAAAACCAGTTGGGAATGCGCAAGCTTGCATTGCCGGGATGAACAAAAGAACTGCTTATTTAGCTTAAAAATTTATTTTAATGATTAATTTGAAAAAACTTGTAAAATTTTTTTAAAATTTTTTTCGGGAGCCGATTTGACCACTTTGCCGATGAGATAGACAAAAAATGATCGAAGCAAAAATGTCTTAGATTTTGATGTTCTATAGGAACCCGAAAGAAAATTTTCAAAAATGTCAACAGGAAAAAAGCTACGGACATCCAGACAGACAGACTTTGTGAATTCATAAGATGAACTTTTGTTCATCGAAAAATATATAACTAGGAAACGTCATTTATGTGTGTGGGTTTCAATTTTACACATTTTATAAGAAGTTGGAAAATACCGAATTTTTTGCAATTGTTAGTGTAATACTCTACCACAAATAGGTTTTCTCTTTTATTTCAATAAAGGATAAATATCATGCACAAAATGGACAACAAATATCTATTTTACAACCGTTAGCAACAATACACCCAATAATCAATTAATTTCATTTTAGAAATAATTAAGGAGCAGAAAAATGGAGAGAGAGAGAATCGTGATTCTTTTGTTCTCACGTTTGAGAAGAAAAACGGCTACAGCTCAGTTATTAGTGAGCGTGTAGTGAGAAACACAAGTAATTAAGTTAGAAAATGCTACTCCAGTTATAAACTAAAGTTGACCACTGCAATTGGAGATGCGGCAGAATTTCGTCAAACGAAAAAAGAAAGAATTGTTTTGCCAATGAAATCACAAGTACTAATATATCCCCGACAATTTAACGTAATTGCAAATTAATGTTATCTTACAGCTAAAACGTTATTCTGGTAAATCGGGTTACTTGTGAAAGTAAAAAACTAGAAGGGGCTAATGTTAGAGGTCTTCCACTTCCTGTCTGGTATCCGGATGTTTTATTCGGGATCAGGTTTCTTAAGCTGGCAGATCGTATGCTCTGAAACTTATGACCAAATCCAGGATTAAACGTGTGAACCAACTGTCGTGAAATTTTTAGTGTGTATAAAAGACACTATGTAAAATGACATTTTTAATTTTAAAAAAATGGAAAGCAAAAAACGTGCCAAAATTCTTACAAACAAGTACTTTTTCGTAATAAAAAATAGATCATCTGGGATGGTATAATGTCTTTAGCACACATAAAAAATCTCATAATCATGAGATTACGTGTTTAGGCGCCATAATGCGGATCAACCTAATTAAACATAACACCGTCACCCACTAAACGAAGTTTACGCTTCTTCCGTAAGATGGCTTTGCCAGAAGAAAGAGCTTTTAAGTTACACACAATATTAACTTAGCCGACTTTAGTTCGTTGACGCATCGCCACTGGCGAGTCGACATTAATACATCTCCTCACTCTCCTTCTAACCGCGTACACAAGTTTTTGAATCACAGCACTCTACTTGCGGCTCTCGCCCCTCTTCTTTTTACTACTCAACTCAATCGATCTTTTATTTATAGGACTGAGTGATCTTTGTAGTCTTTACAGATTATTTGTAGTACCTTCTTGTTGTTGCTACACAATTTTCGAAGGTAAAATTTTCCAGATTGAAGAATTGTCATCAATTTTTTTTTGTGTGTATTACTTCTTTTTCTAACTCTGCACCTAACAGCAGGTGGTCCACGTAGAAATCGCTTAGTACCACTTGTGTAGTCTTTTTTTATACTTCTTGGTAATCTTTCGCTAGCTGTAAAGAGTTTTAATTGTTAGGTATGATGCGGATGATGTTCCATAGGTGACAGTGGTTAGGGTGTATTTAACCTCCATAATATATAGTAATACTTTTGATCTTCTTGCGTAATTTTTATTTGACGATACATCTTCTCGATATCGGCGGTGAAGACGATGTAGTGTTTTTTCCATTGAAGGAGTATGTCCGATAGATTATGTTGCAATCTTAGACCGGTCAACATAGTTTCGTTTTTGGTTAATGTAGTTTGATGTTTTAGATGAGACATCGAAGACTACTCTTAGTATAGTTGTTGTGTTATCTTCCTTAACAACTGGTTGGTGTGGAATGTAATGTTTTACTAGTGGTTTTCTTTTCTTCATGTGTTCGAGTATAATGTATTATGAATTAATTTGTTGCATTGTGCTTTTTCTTTTCAATTTCCCATCAATTTGTACTAAATTAGTTAAACACAAAGAACTGAATTATTATAAATCAGCTTTTAAAAGCGATACATCAGTTGTGAACTCACGAAGCAGAATCCAGCATGGGTCGAGTAAAAAAATTTAATTGCGTCAGGCGTGAAAACGGTTTTGATATTCTGAATGCGTTATGACCATTTAGTATAAAATGAAGAAAAATTTTAAAAAATAGCACGTAACAAGAAAAACTTATAATAAAGAAAACAAGAATGAAAACAAAAATGAAGAAATAAGCGCGTTAGGATTTGTCGAGGCCCACAAGAAGGTAAGAATAATATATCCTGTGATAGCTTTGAATAGTAGTAACTCAAGTTTTAGTGAAATGAAAACTTCTTAAGGCGAGAATCTCGTATTGGTAAAGTTTTCACTTCTGTCTTGTGGTCTTCGCACACATGATGACATAATAAAAAACATTGGAACTCCACAAATCTTCACATGGTACGACCTGTTCGCCAACGATGTCGATTTGCGATAAATATAAGTTGTTTTTTGTTTCAAAATAAGCTGGTATATTGTTGTTTTGAAGAAAATTCAAATACGGATAGGTATCTGGACATACTCCAATCAAACCTTTTCGATATCCTTTTCCTTAAAATGAAGTAATAGGGATATGCTATCAACAAGATGGTGGCCCTACCCACAACACACTTCGAATAAGAGAGAATTTAAATACTCACTTTAGAAACCGTTGGATACGATCACATGGATCTATAAGGTGGCCATTATGCTGTCCGGATCAAATACCTCTAGTTTTTTTTTGGAGACTGTTGGAACATAAAATGTATAAAGAAGTTATGTTAACCCGAGAGCAACTCGATCAAAAAATTTATTAAGCGTTTGTAGGAATAAAACCATTGCACACCATGAATGTCTTAAAATCCGTTCGAAAAGATGTAAAGAGTGAACTGGAAACAACGGAGGAGCTTTTGCGATGATTCCAGTTATTTTTATTTCTTTTAAAGCTTAATTTTGTTTCTAAAAGCTTTTGTTTCATGGCCACCTGTGGTCTAAAGTGATATAATTTAAATAAATCACCTAGGAAACCAATATCATCCATGGTGTGTTACATTTTAAAAGAGAATTTAAAAAACATTTTTCTATATCTGTTTTAATTAAAAAAATATAGGGTCATTTTAAAATTGACAATTTTAATCGATTTTGATTTTACCATTTTAAGATTGATCCAAAAAAAGTACATGACACAATAGTACCTTTTTGATAACACTAACAATTACCCTGTAAAAGTGTCGAAATTGGGACACCCTGTACTTTAACTGGCCTTTAACTGGTCTTTCTTGAACAAGCCTGTTATTTACTTCCATCCCTTGTCTCATAATCTCAGCATGGTTTGATAAAGATTTACTTTACTGACTTGGTACATAAATAACTATTTTCCGATTTCTAATGCTAAGTTGAGTTCTTTATTTAAACTAAGTCATGATGACGTAACCGTTCAAAAACAATCATAAGTGAAATTTTTATGTCATACTTCACAATTTAAAGTCAAATAGGCATCTTTGAAAACCTCACCGATGAAATAATAGTATAGTATGTAATAAGGCAAGGGACTCAAGCGCGTTGTCTCGCTTCGCTCAGGCGAATTAACTTCGCACTCAGGATTAGCGCACTTTAGTCCTGTGTTTCATACATTGTTTTGTGCACTCCAGTTTTTGCTAAATATAATTAACAACTTTGAAAAAAATTAAATTGATACAAAAATGAATTGCAGATAAAGAAAATAATAAATTTAAGTTTACAGTTGTTTGTAATAAAAACACATTTTTTAAAATCTTAATATAAACCATGGTAAAATATCCATTACTAAAAAATAATTTCTTTAGGTGCTCCTCTTAAAAAGAAACAATTTACGTTCTCATTTGCGGCCGTAAAGTAGCATTTCTTTCTACTCATCTGTCAAAAAAAAGTAAAACAACCGCTTTGGTAAATTATGATACCCATGCTTCATTGCAATAAAATATTATTGATGTGACATAGTTTTTTATTTCTGTAAACAATAATATCCTTAAGATTTGCGTAAGATGCAATTCAGAAACGTTTGTCGTTCCGTGTAATTTGTGGACAAGCATCGCATGTAGTATAATCCGTTGTTTACATAAAACATAACCTTACATTTGTAATTAGCATTTTTTAACTCTCCTTACGAGAAATCAATGTTTTTTAATATTATTCACTTATCATATACAAAGAAGCTTTAGTGAATACATTATATTAGCAATAAATTAACGATTAACATGATATCACAGGAACACTACGATGAAAATTGCAAGCGAAACTTTAATTATAAAAATAGTTACTGGACTATTTCATACGATATCATGTCAGTAGCGATTTTTGTGGCAACAAATCAAGTGTTGCGGCGCTTGCCACTCTTGTTGAGGGGTGCAAGCATAATCGTTATCACTATCGCCCATTTTTTTATAACAAGAATTAAAACAATTATTAATTATATAATATATAAAATAATAACTTTTGCAATTACCAATACTTTAATTAATATAATAATATGACTATAGTTTCGACTTTATAAACATTAAAGTCATCGTCATCGTTAATTAACATAAAATATCTTAACTACAAATCAACTTTTGCTCAACATGTTATTGAGAATGGACATGTACATGAAAATCAAACGTTAATACATCCTTTCCAAATTAATAGTTATAATAAACAGATTTTGGATATTTTAGAAATTATTTACATTAAAACCACTGTTTACGCCAATTAGATTTATTTCACCCTAATTTAAGCTGCGCGGTTGGACAACAATTGGCAGTAGGAAACTTCCATTTTTATTTCATTTAGTCGTTAAATGGCATGTTTAAAAGGTTTCTATTTATTTGTTGAATTAATATATGTATATACTAGATAAGGATAAGTCAATTGTGGTGCAAATTTTGAATCGAAACCACGTGTATCGCGCCGTGATTATTAATTATTAATTATTCAAAACTAGAATTAAGGAGTCCCTTTTTCCTTATTACTATCCACAATTCCCCCTTTAAATCTAGGGCTAGTGTTTGTGACGCCGTCCAATTATTCGTTTTATTAATAATATAATTAAACAGTCCACTTATATCGTAAACATTTGGTCCGTATCGTACCGGATTTTTTAAATAACCGTTTCAATATTTTGAGAAAGCGGGCAATCAAATATATAATAAATTTTTGTGTTGAATCAAAGCCCCTATTATCTATCATTTGTTATTTACAATACCGTCGTCGAAGTTCGAATTAAAGTCGGGAAATACGCTAATTTTAAATCATATTTTCGTTTCCGTATTCGCTATAAATTTCCGATTTATTATGGACGTACAAAAAGTTGAAACAAAAATCAAAATTTTGCAAAAGAAAAGGGAAACTTTGTTTTTAAGAGTTCAAAGACTTGTAGATTTTGGAAAAAAAATTGAAGATTCCGTTAATTTAAATCATTTTAAATTGGCTTATCCTTTGTTAGCTACAACTTTGAATCAATTTAATGAAATAGAAATGGAAATAAATATGCTTTCCATGTCAATAGACGATAAGTTTGAACCTACGTTTACTACTACAATTTTGGATCTAGTAGAATTTATTGAGAATATTAAAAGTAATATCGATTTTGAGCCAAAAGATTCGTTATCTCCCACCGCGGCTGCTCCACCCAAAGTGGAACCCGTACGTTTAAAAAAAATCGAGATCCCTAATTTTAACGGCTCCCTTGATTCATGGCCGGTTTTTTATGAATTACTTAAAATTTTAATTCACGAAAACAAGGAGCTTAGTTCATTGGAGAAAATGCAGCATTTGACTTCTAGATTGACAGGAACGGCTAGTAATATTTGCAAAAGTATTAAACCCATCGCTGCAAATTACGAAATAACGTGGCAATCGTTGGTTGAAAGATACAATGACAAACGGTCGTTGGGCAATAGTTAAGTACAACAAATTTTTCAATTTAAGCAGCTTCGGACTGAGTCTCGGGAAGGTGTACTGTCAGTTTTAGACGGCTTCGGTGCACCAAGTGCGGCGCTTAAGCAACTGAACTTAGGGGATGTAGGTGAATTTGTATTTCTTAATCGTTGTTTGTGCAATCTTGATAATACTACAAAAAAGGCATTTAAAGTCACGTATCGAGATAAAGTTTTGCCAACTTATTCTGATTTGGTATCATTTTTAGAAAAACAGGTTTGAACGTTACCTCCTTCGGAAAAGGTGTTTAATGTAAATGACCAAAAACCATTAAAACCCAGTTATAAATTAACACATTCTTTTCTAGTAAACCCAGATAAGAGTCAACGTTTAGAAAAATGTCTTACTTGTAAAGGAAGTCCACATAGTTTGACTAATTGTCCAAAATTTCTTAAGAAGGTATCGATTGGTTATGGCTCAATTTCGTTGTGTCAAATGCTTATCAGACGATCACAATTTATCAAGTTGTAATCAAGTTGAAAGTTGTAGCAAATGTGAATCGCCACATCACACACTTTTACATTTCGTAAAGGGTAATTCTGAAAGTTCTACAAAACCCGGCCCATCGGAAATAGTTACGTCTGCTACTTTATGTTCTATGAACTTTGCACATGAATATCGTCGACAAAAGGATTTGTTCGTGTTTTTGTCTACAATTGTTGCCCAAGTTAACCAAGCAGGGGTTTGGCATAACATTCGTTTGTTACTAGACTCTGGAAGTCAATCAAATTTTGTTACTACAAGGTTTTGTAATAGAGTTGGTTTTTCAATTGAAAACGCGCATTCTACCGTTTTAGGTTTTGGGGGATTACGTAATTCAGTTAGAGGAAAGACCTCACTTCGAATTTCGTCACGATTTGATTCGAGAGTTACTTGTAATCTTCAATTTCTTGTAGTGGATCGGAGCGTCAATAAACTTCCTTTTAGGTCGTTAGATATTTCATCTTTAACATATTTACAAAATTTACAATTAGCAGATGACAAGTTTCATCTTCCTGGAGAGATTGATGGTGTAATTGGGGCAGAATTGTTTCCTTTTTTGATGGGTGGAGTCAAAATGGTCGACACTCCAGACAAACCAGTGGCTGTTCATACTCCCTTGGGTTTATAATTATGGGTACTAGATACCGTGCAGGAAAATCATGTATTGTTATCAACTCGTAGTGATTCAATTGATAACATAGTTCAAAGATTTTGGGAGGTAGAAGATGTTTCCAATCTACAAGAACCGTTTCGTAATAAGGATGAATTGGAGTGTGAAGAACTGTACACGTCTTCGGTGCAGCGGTTAGAAAGTGGAAAGTATGTCGTTTCACTTCTCTTTCGAGAAACTCTTGCATCTTTGGGCAATTCTTGTGATATAGCTTGCAAAAGATTTTACAATTTGGAAAAGCAATTCTTACGTTCTCCCGCTTTAAAACAAGCTTAATAAGCTGTCATAAACAATTTTATCCAACAAGACCACATTTCCATGGTTGTTGACCCTAATCGTCAAGAGGGATATTATATTCCTCATCATGCTGTTTTAAACCGCATAATTTAAGTACACCATTACGTGTTGTTTTTGACGCTAGTGCAAAGACTAGTACGTCTAAATCCTTAAATGATTTGTTATTTAAGGGACCGAAAATGCAAGGTAATATTGTTACTTTATTGTTGAATTTTAGATTATTTGCTTATGCATTAACGGCTGATATTAAACAAATGTATAGGCAAATTTGGATTTGTCCTGAACAAAGGAAATACCAAAAACTTGTTTGGAGAATTAATCCTAATGAACCACTTCAAACATTCCAATTAAATTCAGTAGTGTTTGGAATTAGTTCGTCTCCTTATCTAGCCTTGCGTACAGTCCAACAATTAGTACAGGACGAAAAGTATAACTTCCCTTTAGCAGCTAGTGTAGTTCCAAGAGATATGTATATGGACGATTTTATCACTTCAGTCTCATCGGTAGAGGAGGTATCAAAATTGTATTCGGAAACTAAAGGAATGTTTCAAAGTGGGAGGTTCGAACTTCTTAAATGGACAACTAATTCTGATCTAGTACGTAGTAGTTTTTCCAAAGGTGACACCATTTCAACGATTAAAGAGTTTGATTCAGAAACTCATTGCAATGCTGTTTTAGGTCTCAGGTGGCATCCACACTTAGATCAATTAAGTTTTCTATTCATTTGAAATATTGTCGAGGAAGAAAGAGAGATATTCTTTCTATGGTTGCGCGTATTTTTGATCCGCTTGGGTTTTTGGCGCCAGTAACACTTTTTCTAAAAATACTAATCCAACATTTGTGACAGCAAAAATTAGATTGGGATGAAACGCCACCAAAATATATTTTATCCAAATAGAACAAGTTCCAGGAACAATGTTCAATATTATCATCGATAAGTATACCGCAATTCATTGGGATCACAAAGGATGCTGAACTCTCTTTGTTTGGATTCTCTGATGCGTCCCAATCGGGTTATGGTGCTGTAATTTATTTAAAAGTCATAAGGGAAGGGTTTAAGCCTAAAATTCTACTGGTATGCGCAAAATCAAAAGTTGCACCCGCCAAGGTACTCTCAATTCCGCGGTTAGAGCTGTGTGCTGCTCTTTTGTTGTCCAATTTGATACATGTTACTGTCAATAAGTTTAGAATTCGTCATTTGCAACCTAAAATACGAACATTCACCGATTTAACAATTGTCCTGTGTTGGTTAAATTCATCACCTAGTCGATGGACAACCTTTGTTGCAAATTGTGTTGCAAAAATTCAAACTTTAGTTGAAATTGATAAATGGTCTCATGTCAACGGAAGAGACAATCCAGCCGACTGCTTGTCTAGAGGTTTAACTCCTGCAGAACTGTGTACTCACCCGTTATGGTGAACTGGTCCCGATTGGTTGACTAGAGAAGACCCTATAGGGCAGACCCAGTGTTCGTCTGTTGATATACTTGAACTTCCAAAAGAAAGGCCAAATTTTTGTTCTTTGGCGACTAAGTCTGAAGATCCTAATGTATTTCTTTTATTTACAGAGAGATTTTCATCTTTATTAGAACTGAAAAGGAGTATGGTATATATTCTTCGATTTGCAATTACGTAGATTACGTAATGCAGAATTAAGTTACGAATATATTCATCCTATAGTTTTACCTAAAAATGATCATTTTACTCGTTTATTAGTTAGGTTCTACCATTTAACTAATTTTCATACCGGCCCCACTTTGTTAATATCATTGATTAGACAAAAGTATTGAATTTTGTCTACTCGATCGATTGTACGACAGATTGTGCAAGAGTGTAACGTTTGTTTTCGTCGTAAACCTAAAGCGTTTTCGCCATTAATGAGCGATCTCCCTGCATGTCGCCTGACGAAGGTTAAAGCATTTTGGAAAACAGGAGTTGACTATGCTGGCCCACTATTAATCAGTTTAGGTCGGCGCCAAAAGCCTATTATTCAAAAAGACTTATATTTGCCTCTTTATTTGTTTGGCGACTAAAGCCGTCCATCTAGAGCTGGTGTCTGATTTATCAACACCTTCATTTTTGGCCGGTTTTAAATGATTCTTGGCTAGACGTGGAGCGTGTTTGAAGGTTTATTCCGATTATGGTACCAATTTTGTGGGTGCTCATAGAGAAGTAGAAGATCTTTATAAGTTACAATCTTCGTCCAATTTTCAGCAACGTTTTCATAATGAACTAGGGATTACAAAATTTGTTGGAAATTTATTCCTCCGAGCTCTCCCCATTTTGGTGGTATTTGGGAGGCTAATATTAAAAATGTAAAATCCCATTTGTTCCGTGTTCTAGGTAACCAATTGCTAACGTATGAGGAACTTAATACTTTGTTAGTACAGATCGAAGCGCTTTTAAATTCCAGATCTTTGTGTCCGTTGAGCAAGGATTCCTCGGAACCTCTCGCGCTAACACCTGCACATTTTTTAACGTTAACCCCTTTAAAGGCTCTGCCTGCGGCAGATGTTCTTGAACAACCTCAAAATCGTCTTTCTCGCTATCGTTTATTAGACTAACTAGTTCAGTCTTTCTGGTCCCGATGGAGTCAAGAGTATTTGCATGAACTTCAAGTTTGGTCTAAGTGGGTTAAACCTGCTCCCCCTTTGAAGGTGGGCGCTATAGTCTTAATTATGCAAAATGCTCTACCACCGTTTCAATGGCCTTTGGCCCAAGTAGAAAAAGTTTTTTTAGGGGATGATGGAATTGGCAGAGTAGCACTTGTTCAAACGTCAAAGGGCGTCTTAAAACGTCCAATCGTCAAACTATGTCCTCTTTCTATTTATTTTTTGAATTAATATATGTATATACTAGATAAGGATAAGTCAATTGTGGTGCAAATTTTGAATCGAAACCACGTGTATCGCGCCGTGATTATTAATAATTAATTATTCAAAACTAGAATTAAGGAGTCCCTTTTTCCTTATTACTATCCACAATTCCTCCCTTAAATCTAGGGCTAGTGTTTGTGACGCCGAGAAAATCGGGTAAGTTCAATTATTCGTTTTATTAATAATAGAATTAAACAGCCCACTTAGATCGTAAACAACCACTAATCCTAAAATTATTTTTAATGATCAAACCAAATTTGAAGATCTGATATTTCAATATAATGATAATTTTAATTGCTAACAGTTGAACCAAATTCAAAAATTTTACAGCAATTTGTAGTTAAGATATTTTATGTTAATTAGGTTATTAATAATTAAATGTCATATTAACGTCATATTTTTAAATAGTTCCATCTGACGATGACTTTAATGTTAATAAAGTTGAAACTACAGTCATATTATTATATTAATTAAAGTATTGGTAATTTGCAAAAGTTATTATTTTATATATTATATATTAAAATAACCCATACACAAATGGATCCTAACGTCATTTTAAAAATTATCAATTAGTAATAAAGCGGTGTTTATTGATACTTCAATAAGTCAAAATTTGAAACGCACAGCAAACTCAGATAATTTTTATTTCAGAATAAATATCTAATATGAACTGGTCAAATTTAATTCACTGAATTGATTTTGCATTTGTTGTCTGAGATGAATAACTGCAAAAGTGCAAATTATTGCTATTCTGTATCTATTGTATCAACAAAAATAGAATATAAGTTAAAAAAACTGAATAAAAATTCTTGATAGTGTCAAATTGTTTCAATAGCTAAGCTTATTATCATCAACCAACTGATAGTATCGGATAATAGCATAACTATGAAAACACGTGTCCAAGTATAGTTTTTTGTGCAGTTTTTTGGTGTTTTCCCTTTTGTTTACTCTGTAGGTTGCTATGAAATCAGCATGTACCGGGTGACCCCATAAGACTGTTCCTCGGCCATATCTCGGGAACCGTTCGTCGTATGACTTTGGTGTAAATAAAAATATTAGGTAAATCGGCTATGAATAATCGCAGGAAAATATTTTCAAATTTTAAAAATGACCACCAGAGGGCGTAATTGCCATCTTAAATTTTTAAATTGCATTTTCTATAAATTTCGCATAATAAACAAAAAAATTTTTTCACATTTGTAAAGAGAACCAGTTTATCTATCATTTTCGTAAAAACAAAAGTTCAGTTGTTTCAAAAACAAAGATGGCGGGAGGTGTTCAATTGTTTTTGCAATAACCTGCTTTAACTTCTTAACGGTTTTAGTTTAAATTCCTTGGAATTTTAACACTATTTTAATTCCCTCAAGATACTTTAATCTTTGAAAGGAGGGAGTGCATAAATACCTTTAATTTGGAACAATTAAAAACTTTCAATATAATGTTAAACCTAATAAAAAATTTTAGCAATGATGCTCAAATATAAGATATTATACCAAACGTATTAGAGTGTAACCATCACAATTTATATAATGCAATGTATTAAAAATACAGATACGGCCTGATTAAAAAAATATACAGTTTTAACTTGTTTAAAGTGAATATAAGAGTAAAATGTAAAAAATAAAAGTCTAAAAAAAGTTAACAAGAAAATTATGAGCACTTAAATTTGTAAATTCAAATAGGCAGCAACAACATTTCAAGGAAAAGATTGTAATGCGATACTCGACTTGATAATAGGGATAAACCTCAGTAAGCATTCCAAATATAATCGTAAATTTTGGGGGACGCTCTCTCTACCGCTAGATAGGTTCTGATGTTCGATTGTCCTTTAAAACGATTTTCAGATATACACGCTCTATATACGCCGGACGGCGTATCAATGTTAATGTCAATGATTTGTTAAAAAAATTGAGAATGTTCAGGAAGTATTAATGAAGTAATTCAACCAATCTTCTAGCTCTTTCCAATGAAAAGAATAATGAAAGGAAGCATTATCTTATCTATGTTCTAGTTTTGTTTGATAAGAAATGAACAAAATAGAAACAAGCAAAGACGGAAGACGAATTGCATTTGCAAGAACATATTATATTGGTCTGCATTTGACTGAAAAACAAAGAAAAAGGTTAAAAGATGTCAATTTAAATGAAATAATCTCCTTAATGTTGTTAATTATAGATTGTTTCTTTATACATGAGAAGTGGTGAATTATGTGGGACAAATATCTCTTAAATTGTTACAAATAAACAGAAATATATCTACAAAACGAATCATTAAATTATGCATTTTATGGTAAAATGAAAAAATACACCGTGCGATTTAAAACAAGCGTGATGCCCCAGTTTGCATCGCTCCAATACTAAAAAGGCGTAAGAGCAAATAGAAAAGTTATAGAAAAAAATAACTCAAGTAAAAGTTGTACATAATGAAAGTTAAAACTATTCTTATTACTTCTATTATATATTTTTCTAGTATAATTAATAAAATTTTTAAACATATTGTTCAAAGTATAAATGCACGAATACTACTTTAAAAAGAAATTTTCCAATAAATATTCACGATCTCAAATAATTTACGCTTATTAGTGAAAATTTTATTGAAGTAATTTGTAGCATCTTTATGTTGGTCGAGATATGAACAAATTAATTAATTTAAAATATATATGATGTCAACCATTACATTTTCAATAGAAAAGATCCTACTCTAATTTCAGCTCTAATCAAGGATCTATATATAATCAGAAGTCAAAGTATGTTTTATTCCTTACAGTTCCAGTTGTGACTGATCTGGTAATAAAATGCAACAAAATAATCCTTAATTTTTTTATTGAAGTGGTTACGCCATAATTTATTACTTCAATTAGATACTTGATATTTATGAATGCGTCGTGAGCAATTCGTAAACAAACTCATCGCCGATCGCACTCAAATGATTAAATATTGATTTACATGTACCTGACCTAAATTTTGTGTTTTATCAACAGAATTGTCGTTGCTGATTTTCTAAACAGCATTTTCACTACATTTTCATAACAATAAGTAACAACAACAAACTCAGAGACTCGTGTCGATACATACGCTATCAACACCAACAAAGTGACACTAAAAGAAAAAAGTAAGTAGTAAGTAAGCCTAACACAAACAACACAGAAGTCCGATAAAAAATCTGCAGAAAATTACTTTATAATTGAGTTCTTACTAACATAATGCTGATAACAAGAACATAAGTAAAATATTAAAAACATTACAACATTAAGAATTTATGAATTATAGTAATAGCAAAGTAGTTAATAATATTTTAAATTACGGAATATCCACATATACCAAAGCAGTTTCAAAAAGTACAGCAATTTCTATTGAACAAATTCTACTCCAATTCTAAGATTTGAATATGCATTGGTGTACTCCTCGCTATAATAAAAATACACAAAGTCACGTATAGTAATTTTAGTTGTGTCGTATATTATTTGTAAAAGTTTTTAAATTTTTAATACTTTATGTTTTGGTTATGGCTGGTTGGTTGCCTAATTGTCAGTGGAATGAAATTTTGATAGTTCAAACTATAATAACAATAATTTTTAATTTTCGAATTTTTAAAGCTTGGTACATATTTGATATTACACCAGCAGCATTCCTCAAATAAATTTGTAATAATTTCACTGGTGTCCTATATATCTAAACTTAAATTCAGGTCCGTGATAGCGGGCTTATCAGAAGCACAAACAAAATTATTGGTATGATTCGTTAGTGCTTTGTTTAATAATAATAATAATACGGTTTTTAATTTACAATTGAACATATTTCGAGTTAAAAAAATTAAACTAATTTTTAATGAATTAAAAGGTCATGTATTGTAGCCATTTCAATGTGCAACATTGAAGGTTATTGTGGCCTGAGAAAATAAACTAAACTAAGTAATACTATTTTATAAGTATTTAAAACTGTACATTTCACTCGAATACATTCGTGTATTTAAGAAATAAAAATAGAGAGTAAGAATACTAGAACAGAAAAAAGTAGAAAATTAAAAAAATTAAAGATTGCACGTAACTTCCAAAATTTTATAATTATAACCAAAAAATATGGGTAGTTAGGGGTGTAAATAATTATTTTATTTAAAATGTTGTTTTAAATATTTCAAATAATTTTTTTTATAATATTCGTGGGTATTCATTTTTAAATGAGAATATATACAGAGAGAAATAATTTATTCTGTAACTATTTATATAAAAGTATGTAAATGAACGCTTAAATAATTATTTTTTGTGAGAAATGGATCTCCTAATAATTGGAAAACGTCTATAGCTAATCTCGTTTCTGAAATACAGAGTCTGACTAGCAATTGTACCTGCGAGACATGTACAATCTGCAGATTTTATTTCTAGGAGATTAACACCTACTCAATTAATAACGAATAAATACTGGTGGCATGGTCCAGATTGGTTATTACAACCAAACACTGATTGGCCAAAAAATGATCTCATTCAAACGTTTGATAAAGACATACTAGAAACCCGTAAACATAAAGTAGTTACTCTCATGACAAATTTTACATCAGATTTATTTACGAAATTTTTAAATTTTTCTAAATTACAACACGTCACTGGTTACATATTGCGTTAGAAAAATAAATAAACCAAGTACAATACAAGTTATGAGGAACTATTGAGTGTTACAGAATTAAATAACTCTGTTAACACTCTAATAAAATTAGCACAATTTGAGTTATTTCTTAATAAATTAAAATTGCTAAAAACAAAGGAAAATGTAGAGTCAAAAATCGATTATTACATGTAAATTCTTTTATAGATAATGAAGGCATAATTCGTGCAGGTGTGAGATTATCAAAAACAAACTATAAAAAAAATTTCCTGTTTTGCCTAAAAATCATCCCTTGTCCCAATTAATTGTAAAATATGAACACTCGAGGTTGTTACATGCGGGACCACAATTATTACTCGCATTTTCACGAGAAAAATTTTGGATAAGGGCATGTAGAGATTTAATTAAAAATGTAATAAGACAATGTATGTCTTGTTATCGTTGTAACTAAACTTTGTAGTCTGCCAATGAATTAAGAAATAAATGCATTAATGTGCAGTATATAATATAGTTTGTTATTTTTGAAACGCGTGGTTTCAACAGCGGCGGCATGTTGATTGTAGATTTAGTCATTTTTAGTCTTACAAAATTATCCTAAGAAATCTTTGCGAACAAGGGCAGCTTCGATGCCAAATCCTATTAACAAAGATACAGTTTCAAAAATTTAAAAAAGAAACAAGTTGCACCCATACAAGCCTCAATTTATTCATACGTTAAGACCGGGCGATCATGATAAACGCTTTGAATTCTGTTGTGATATCCAAGAAATGTTAGAAGATAACCCAAATGTTACCATCAAAAGTCGGGACTAGTATGCATTCAAAACAATTGTGTGGTGTGGAATTTATGGAAATAAAATAATTGGACCTTATTTTTTTCATGAATCTTTGAATGCAGACCGTTATTTACTCTTTATAGAGAATGAATTAGACGGTTTTCTTGATAAAGTTCCCCTCCTTCAACGTCAACAAATATGGTTCCAACAGGATGGTGCCCCATGCCACAGTAGGTTAGATGTAAGACAATACCTTAAAAATAGTTTTAACCGAAAAGTTATACATCGGTTTTCAGAGATTTTTTGATTACCTCAATTTTTTCTTATGAGGTTACCTAAAAGAAAAGGTATATCTTCAAAGGCCATTTACACATGTTGCTCATTTAAAAAGAATCATTGCAGAATCTGTTCAGAGTATTACTCCGGCTATGGTTAGAAGAGTATTGAAAAACTTTTGTGATAGAACAATTACCTGTATTGACAGAGAAGGCAGGTATGTAGAAGCATTAATGAATTAAAGAAGCAAAAATTATTTCAACAAAATGATTTATTATGGCATTATTCATTTAAATGCATCGCTAAAATGTTGCAAGACATATTTTAATTAATTGAAATGTTATCAAGTGTTCAATAAAAATAAGAGATAACTGTTTATTATTAATTATTAAAAACATTTAATAAAATTTACAAAAAAATAATCATTTAATATTTGTAAAATTTTTTTTTAAGTAGAAGGATGTAATAGTTTTTCGTTCTGAACAACTTTTCATAATTACAGTTTTCGACATTTTCACCAATAAAGGTACCTTACTCGTGAGTAAAATTTATATTTTTAACAAATCGCGTATACAATTGAAACAATTTAATTTTTTGATGATTGTATTTTAGATTCTAGATCGTGCAGTACTTTTTATAAAGAATAACTTTTTTTCGTAAAATTAATAAAAAGTTTCCTATATGTTGCCAACTTAAGTAGACACACGGTATATAATAAAGTAATAATATAATTAATTTGATTTGAATGCTGCAAAAATATAAGTTTTGAACACATCGCACTATTGCGATTAAAACTTCGTAATTCTGTATTTTCCAACTTTTTATAACATGTGTAAAATCGAATCCCATACACATAAAAGACGTTCGCCAGTTGTAAATTTTTTTCTAACTTACTTTTAAAAAGTGTATTTAATTTAAATACTGAAAATTGGCGCCGAAATTGGTCGTATATATTGTGACGTCAATTCTCGTATAAATAACATAATATAGGTTGTTTCATTTGTATGCAATTGTTTTTTTCAAGTAATAAATTAGTGTGCTACGAGCTTTCGTAGTAACAGAAACAAACAAGATGTTAAATTGGAGGCGATTATATTTTTAATTGGTGAAAACATATATAAATAATAAGCAGGTCAAAATTCATACATCTGCATATAAAGCACTGCTTTGACTAATTAGGTAGCAGCCGATCACTTAAAGGCTACTGTCGAATTAAAATTAACGAAGATAGTAGTTAGATCTATCACGATCGACTATTGTCTAATTTCCGAAACGTTTATAACTTACTAAGTTTACATACAATAAGAATATTCAATTTTCTTACACTAAAACGTATATGTTGGGTGCTTATTTTACAGGCAACGATTGTTATTTATAATCTTTGCTAGCTCAGATCTTTTAAGAATGTAGATGGGAGTAGATCAATGGTGCCACCTCCGATGTTAACCCGATTAATAAGCGCCACGCGCTTTGATTTCACAAATAAAACTCACCGACGATTATATAGTATTACTAAAGCACGAAAATGTAACACTTGGTTTGCGTGTTAAAATAAGAATCCATCACCTACATGTATCACAACTAAATCAAAGATCTAACACAAAATTATAAGGTCTGTGAAGCAGACGAGAGTACTTAGCTGAGTGGTTGGAGTCTGAATTGTTGTCTGCCGAGTACTTGCAGAACCCGAATTCCCTAGCTTCTATATTTAAATAGGCGAAGGTGACCAATTGATTTTCGAGACAGGCCCCGTAACAGGAGATACGAGATGGTGTAACTGCACACGTTCAATAGGTGTTTACTTTAATTTCCCTTATGATCCATAAACTTGTCACGACGTTACAATTTCACTGCATCCCTTAGATGTTCACCATAAATTGCTTATTCGCCCCTCAGATTTTAGAATTATCGACTCCAAACCAACCAAACAAAGTTGTACCCACAGGAACTAACCAGAAACCAAAAGTCGAAAACGAAAAGGTAAAAGGACAAAATAAAAAAAAAAGTTGTAAAATGATAATCCCTAATTAGGAAAACCATGTGTCATTTGCATTATAAAACTAACCTGTAAAGAATTCACTACCAACGAAAATATTTGTAATCGCCAAGCATCCACAATGTTTGTGTATAATTCACGACACCTAAACATTTTTACTTAATGGATGACCTTAATTAATTCGAATACGAACCGAAAATGTGGATTCACTACAGTTTTTGAGATGGAGGATGATTTCCTTCAAACACGAACAACGGAAATGACAGAAAAGCGTTCAAACATAGGGGGCGACACCAGACGAATTAAATGTGTCACAGATAACTAACCAGAGACATACTCAGGAATTTTTGCCCATTCGCATACAAAATTTCTATTATTACACAAACGAATTATTCCAACGGCAAATTAAACCTAAGTCGATTTTGGAACGTAACAAGTGGTGATTTACATAAACAAACCACCATTTATATTTGATTTATACGAGTATTGACGTCACGACGAATGCCAATGCGTTTAAAAAATTATTTTTTCCACTACTAGCTGTGAAGTGGACAATTATTGGGTCTCCTAGCCAACTGAGAAGTTGAATTTCTCTATTAGTGGTTAATAATTTTTTCTATTGTTGACCTAGGTTAATAATGGACAAATTCAAATTTTTTGAGAATCTAAGAATAGTTGTTTAACAAAAACAAGTGAAACATAATTTTGTATATCCAGGTGATTATCTTTAACGTATTTGCTGCTTAAAATTACCTAACACGATAAAATTATTTGAATAAAAAAATACCATTAGTTTAAAATTCGCGCCCTCATCCCATAACCGCTACTTGATTTTTACAAGAAAAATGTTTATTTTTATTATTGGCTTAAATTTGGCTAGTAGTGGAAAAATAGTATATACACCATGGTTGTGAAGTCCATTATTGCCTACGCACCTTATTTCGCGAGGGGCGGGCAATAATGACTGACTTCACAACCTTGGTGTATAATATACTATTAAAAGATAGTGTTTGAAAACACCCAATTTGTGATAAATGCCTGACATCACTCAAAGGCTTCCATCATTATCAATGGTCAATGTCTGCTGATAGATCAATAAGATCAATAGTAATTTTCAGAGTAAATTTTATAACTCTTTATGATCTCTCAAGTCTAGTTACAATAATGACTAAAGAATAACTCAAACCCTTTAGACCTAGTTATGTATAGCATAAAAAAGGTTTGTGTGACAAGGGAATATTATCCTCTTAACACGACTTGCTTCTCCGGTCAACCAGTTTATTATAACGTATTATCAATTTAAGAAAACTCATTGCATTATACTTTATTAAAAAAATGCATAGCCAGACAATATTGGCAATTTTTGTACTCAATTTTAAAGACAGATTTAGTTGTGAATTATTTTTATAACTTGTTGTATGTAGCGTTTGACACTTGTGTTCCTGGAAATAGTATTAAGCAAATATCCCATTTGGTTTTCAAAACAAATAATTGCAAACTAAAAAAAAACTAGCAAAAAAGCTGTCAGAAAGTTTTGAAACTAGATTGAAAAAAAAGGGCTAAGTTTTTAATTAAAACTGCTTACACCAACATTACATTAAAAACAAAGAAGATTATGCCTGCAATAATGTTAAAGCCCACGTAGCTAAACATTTATCTTGAGACTTATTTCCTTTATAAGACACTTGTATAATAAGTAGCTATATTAATTTCCTTACTGAATAATACGAGACGAAAAAAACCCAAGTGAAATACAAAGTTTCACACTAACTCAGGATCAAATTAGATCACAAAATAATTTGACATATCATAAATGATTGAAATTGTGTAAACAAATTTGGCTTATATTCATTTTTGATTGTTTATTCCATTAGTGGGAATTTATTATTATTTCGATTATTCTTCTAGTGGACAAAGTTGTACTTTGGACGGTTCATAAGTGTGACTTGAATTATAAAGCAATTTGACCACTTGTAAAATGTAGTATGCTGCTTTAATGAAATATCATGTAAAGTAACGTAAGATAAAAATTAAATTTTGAAAATTGAAAAGAAACAAGAACAAAAAAAAAGTTTAATTAATTAAATAGAAAAACTTCAGTACTAGGAAGTTATACAGAAAATTATAATAACTTTGTCATTGAAACACGTGTCTGATTTATATTTATAGTTTTTGTGCATTTTCTAACGTTTCTTACATTACTACATTACATACAAACATTATTAATGTTTATAATAAGCAACGTATGCAAGCCGCTAAAGGCAAAAATAAAAAAAAGTTATTATACTCAGAATCTATCTAAGGTTAAAGTACGTTTGCAATACAAATAACAGTAAATTCTTATTTACTGTAATTTCTTATTTAATACAACAAAATTTGCATATTTTATTTAAAATTAACCACCAAGAAAGGCATATCCAACAATAAGAGCAAATGAAATGAAATGAAACAAAGGAGCGTTTCAGTTTCTCGGAGGAGTCATAACGTGCATTGCCGCAGCATAGTAAGACAAAAGCTCATTTCCCTGGATCTACATTGGTATTTCAAGAGATTAAATGAGAATAGAATGTGAGATATATGAAGCTCATTTTATGAAGTTTTTACGAGAAAATTTTAATGTCAAACACTTAAAAGAGTTTTTACTTGTTTAGATAATATAATATCACTTTCTCCGTTTTAGAAAAGATTACTTATTTTATTATACGGTCGGGATTCAATACAACGACTGGTGTATAATGTAAAGATTTACAACAAAAGAAAAAATAATATAAAAAGTTTCATTTTAATTATATTATTAAATTATTTAAGAAAGATGGTGTTTATAAAGTTTATGGGAAGCATTACCTCCCTTATTAAATTCATATTCAAGTAAAATACATATCAACTTCTACTTAATGCAGCAACAAGCCAAAACATACTCAATAATGTAGCAACAAATTTGTAAGTTTGCATTATCTACTTAACGTAACTAATAGACGGAGAGCTAGCGACCAAAAAGGTCATGTGGCTTCAGCACTTTTTATATTTCGTTAGCCGCTTCCCTGGGCAACCTTTTTCGACAATGTCCATGTCTGTCAGGCCGCGAGCGGTGGGTGCGGGTGTAGTGGAGTGGGGAAAAAAACGAAAAAAAATGTGGGCTCAGCCACTTTAATTTTTTCCAAATCGTTCGGCCGTACTCCCTGAGCACCCAAAAAATTTTTGTAGCGATCGGTTGGTGGGAAGGGGTGCCAGCACTAAATACAGGCCGGAAAAAATAATAATTTTCATGTGGCTTCAGCCGTGTTGGATTTTTGTGAAGCGAGATTAATTCATGAAGAAGCCCCAAAAATTGCCACTTCAAAAGAGCGGTGGTAAGACAGTGAAAGAAATGGTTGAAAACGTTGAATTTTGCTCGAAAACGGGCCGATGAATAAAAATAAATAAATGAAGGAATACAAACAAATAGAATTTTTGCATACATAAAAACAAATGAATACAGGAATATTAATAAATAGAATTTTTCGCATACATAAAAAATAAATAAAGGAGCATAAATAAATATAATAATTTGCATGAACAGATATGAGAAAAAGGGAATAACATTTTTGCATACGTAATGACGAAAAAAAAGAATCGAATACATTTTTTTACATAAATATTAACAAGAAACAAATAAGTTTATTTGAATAAAAAATTTTGAATGAATAAAAATAAATCAATGAAGGAATACAAACAAATAGAATTTTTTGCATACATAAAAATTAAAAAATAAGGAATATAAATAAATATAATATTTTGCATAAATAGAAATGAGATAAAAGGAATAAAATTTTTGGATACATAATGACGAAAAAAAATTGTTTAAATTTTTTACATAAATAATAACAAGGAACAAATAAACAAATTTCAATTTAATTATTGCATAAATTAAAATGAATAAATAAAGGAATATATATGAATAGAATATATATTCTGCGTAAATAATAATTAATAGAATAAGGCGCGCAAGGGAATATTTTTTCGCTCGAGCGAAAATAATGTCCTTTAAATTTTTACTATGTGAATGAAAATGCGTAGACGCTCAGCTGAAGCAGCTGCCCCTTCGGAAGCGTTCGGGTGTTTCCGTTCAACGGGGGCGAGAAGGACAGCGGCTACTCTCTGTTGGCCGAACACAATCGACGCGCCGTGAGGGTGCCGACGTGGTCGCCGACTGCTGTCCCCTCCGCTAGTGCTTTTCCCTCTCCATCGGCCCGTTTTCGAGCGAAATTCAACGTTTTCAACCATTTCTTTCACTGCCTTACCACCGCTCTTTTGAAGTGGCAATTTTTTTGGGGCTTCTTTATGAATTAATCTCGCTTCACAAAAAAACCCAACACGGCTGAAGCCACATGAAAATTATTATTTTTTTCCGGCCTGTATTTAGTGCTGGCACCCCCTTCCCACCAACCGATCGCTACAAAAATTTTTTGGGTGCTCAGGGAGTACGGCCGAACGATTTGGAAAAAATTAAAGTGGCTGAGCCCACATTTTTTCGTTTTTTCCCACTCCACTACACCCGCACCCACCGCTCGCGGCCTGACAGACATGGACATTGTCGAAAAAGGTTGCCCAGGGAAGCGGCTAACAAAATATAAAAAATGCTAAAGCCACATGACCTTTTTGGTCGCTAGCTCTTAGACTATAATAAAAATTTCCTCAAACTAAGAGAACTCAAATAAAATCTATTATTCAAGCTCTTTGATTAGAAAGTCTATCGTTTACAGTACGATACACATACTTACACTGCTTTGAAGGTTAATTAATGCAGATCTACATTATTTTCGATACCTACATTTTTTTATTGTTAAGTTTAGGATAAAATTATTGATATTTTAAAATGTTGGTAATTTAAGAACTGGTCAAATATAACTCATAAGATTCTTATGACGATATCTAAGCAAGAGGCCATTTTACAGAAGTCATATTTAATAATAATAATAATATTTATTTCTGTTAATATGTAAAAATAAAAAGTGTATTTACAGAAGTCATAGAATCCGGCTTACAGAACAGAACTTAATGTTCATGTGATTTTCAAATTCATCTAAAGAATAAAATGCATTACTAAGTAGTTTCATACTATTAAAAGATAAATTTCTTGTTTCAATTGTTAAATAATCAAATAATTTAAATGATATATTAACAAAACTTTTATGGGTTTTACTTAATCTAAAGAAGCTCAATCTAAAAGTATTACAGTTTCGAGTGTATCAGACATCCAACTACACGCATCAGAATTGCATTTAGCGTACAAAATGCAGTTAAGTATAAAGATACATGGTAAAGTTAAAATTTTAAATTTTATAAATAAGTATTTACAGTCTTCTCTGTAACTAACATTTCCCAATATTGTAATTGCACGACGCTGTAAAGCAAAGACCCGACCTACATCTGAACAATTTCCCCATATAATATTACAGTAAAAGAAATGACTTTAAATCGTAGCTGAGTACACAAGTGTCAATATTCGACTAGACACACTATCAGCTAGGCATCGTAATTATAAAATGTTCCGACTAAGAATGGTAGACAATTTATCAACGTGTTGATTGAATAATAGGTTAGGATCGATTAAGACACCTAAAATTTTATATTATTGGGATTAATAAAGTTATGCTGTTTAAGTGTAATTATCATCTGCATCGTTTTGGTGGTATTTAAATTAAGATTATATGATTTGCACCGATGATTCGCCGAGGTTATAATATTATTTGCTGCAGTATACACACTACTTAATTTATGTTCTTTAATAATAATTGTCGTGTGATCAAACTGCGTTGTTCTTTAAATGGAAAGAAAAATCATTTATATACAGTAAAAACATTAAAAGCCCTAATATAGATCCTTGAGGAACACCTCTTTGAATTGTTAAAAAATGTGACATTTTTTCGTCAATCCTTACAGTTTGAGTTCTATTGTTTAAGTATGATATAAGTAAAGCTATACTATTGTCATTGAACTTGTAGATGTACTTTAATTTGTTAATTAGGATGTCATGCGAAACACTATCAAAATCACGTCTAATACCACTTTCAAAACAATTCAAACAGTTTGTTACAAAATTAATTAGAGCATCTGAGGTGCTTCTGTTCTTTCTAAAGCCGCATTGATTGTGACTGCCGCTGTTAACAACTTGACAAATAACCTAATATTTACTTTTACCATCCGTAGATATCTTTAGTAGAACTATTCCTTAATGAAGTGATAACTTTTCGGATTTCTACTTCCGAAACGAGACAAAATTTAAATTTGTTAACTAAGTTAAAAGAAGTACTAGCTGTACATAATGTGATAGGATTGATTACACTTTGGTCTTGATTGCAAATATTGTTAGAAAGTACAAAGTAGTTATTTAACATATTAACATCGATTAAGGACTTAACCGTTATATGATTGTTAGATGTAAGTGAATTTATAATCTTCCAAGCACTTTTACTTGGATTGTTAAAATTTGAAATTAATTTGTGGTAAGCTAAACATTTCGCTTTCTTAATTTCGCTTCTATATTTAGAGCGAAGTCTATTTCTAGTATTTTTTAAATAGTCCGTTTTGACAGATTGATATAGATTGTTAACAAAAGTTAAAGTATCTCTCATTGTTTTAAACCTGTTATTAAACCATTTAACATAACGGTCACATGCACAGACATAGAACGAATTTAGAGGAAATGCTAATAAAAACGAATCCACACATTTTTGAAAAAAAATGTTAAATTTAGTTTTAAAATCAAGACCGTCCAAGTCGAGAAAACTTCAACTGTAACCATTCAATGAACAACAAAATGTTAGTAACCCTTTAGCTGTAATCGGTCTGAATGTATTTTTTTTTTTGATAAGACCCTAATTTATATTGATTGACTTTTAGACCACTTTTGAGTTCATTCTCATTTAGCCAATGCTCGCTGATACAGACAATGTGATATTTGTAAGAAATTAGATACGCCTCAAGTTCATTTATTTTGTTACGAATACACTGTATATTTAGATGGAATATAGAAAACTGATTTGTAGGATAATTAATTTGAACATCCATTTTTGGTTTATGTTTTGGTGGTGAAGTGATTGCTATTGGTAACCAATTTTTTCAATTTGGGTTCTTAAAATTTTGTGTAACACGGACATTTGACATCAAATACCGAGTGATTAACGTCTATACTAAGATTAAATTTAGAGTTTGCAGTTTTACAGTTTACACATTGTACTGAGCATTTATTAGTACAGTCTTTATAACTATGTTTTAGAGTACAAATTGAACAAACTTTCTCTGATTTGCAATCCTTAGCAAAATGGTTGAAGCCTAAGCAATTATAACAACGAAGAATATCAACATAGTTAGAAACTCAACATTGTCTTCAGCCAATAAACAGTTTGTCTTTTTCTATTATGTATCTGTATGCATTACAGTCAACTTCAAATACTATATTTATGCAGTTCTTCTTATTGCGATTAACAAATTTAGTAACCACTTTAATTTTACTTCTTAAATCTTGTAACTGATTTTGTTCAATGACATCGTTCAGAATATCATCATCCGACTTCTGTAAATATTCGAGTTCCGCATTTCTCAATTTTTGGTGATTTCATTTTTACATCTTCTACAGTCATATTTAATACTAAGCTCGTTTTTAATTTTTTCTTTTGCAGTTTGATCATTACAGCTAATTACAATCCAGCTATTTTTCAAGTACTTAACGTTTTCAATCTCCACTGCTACTTTCACTGGGTCAACTTTTTGTTTAATGTCGTTATTTGTTGTTACGCTTTTTGATCTTCAACTGGTGTAACAATTATTTTTTCTGCATTATTTTTCTTTACAGCCTCGGTGTATAAAATGGGTTGTTTATTAGGTACGTTGATTTTTTAATTGCATGGCCATGTCTTTAAACATATTATCTATTTTAAATGTAATATCATTTTTAAATTCGTTTAAAGAACAAAATAAGTCATTCCTAATATCATCCGATAGGATATCATTAACACTCGTTTTACGACCTTGTTTACATTGTTGCTTCAATTTATTTAGTTCCATTTTTAACTGTTTAATTTCATTGCTCAAGAACGTATTTTCTTGCTTTAACTTTATAATTATATCCTCATTGCTTACATTGCTTTCACTATTTGTTACAAAACATCATTCTCACAATCATCGTCATGACTGTCACAAATTAATTCCGACTCAGATGTAATAACAATTTTTTTATTATTCACTAAAACTTTTGTGATAGATATTATCACATTTAATACACTTTCACTGGCTTTACTAATTTTATTTTTACACTTTTTACATCAATTTTTAAATATTAACAAAGCAGTGCCTTCACTTTCAACATTGCGTTCCGCCATTTTCAAAACCACATCTGCTGCAATCAAGGGGGAGAGGGTAAAACGAGCAATTTTTACCGAAAAAAAATAATCGAATAGGTACAGTTCTGCAAATTAGTATGCAGTTTTATTTCTTCCTAAGATAATTTTAAAAAATGTTCCCAGAAATATAATTATATAAAAAAAAATCACTATTTTTATTAAAAACGTCATCCCCGAAATTGCTATACCTTTTTAGTCGATTTTGTCTAAAACCTAATGATATCTGCATAATCGAATACAAACTTAAATCAAAATTTTTATCAAAATCGTACTAATTTTTTTAAGAGTACCGTGTGTGGATGCTGAAGGATGACCGGTGTCAAAACAAACATTTTTTAGGGTGCAAAAATAATAAAGCAAACATTTTTCGTAAAGCATGCTAAACCTATAAAACTATATTTTGAACAGAAGTAAATGTGAATTCAAAATCAAAATACCGAAAAGAGAGCTGGTGCAGGTCTAAGCCCGGGTAAAGGAGAAGTGTTCGTGAGTCAGAGAAGGAAACTTCCCATCATCGTAAAAACGAAAACAATGCTCATAGCTCCAATAGATGAAACAATGAGATTAAGGAAGCGATTATGGTCAACGGATAAGATATGACAAAGGTAACCCTAAATAAATATTCAATAATAATGGATATAAGTAAAAATTTAGTAGCCCCAGAACGTGGACGGAAACTAAAGACAAAGAACAACGGAGAATATGGAAATTAAAATCAAGAACCAAGACGTACTGCTAGAAATAGAACGAAATAACATCAACATATGCTCCTTGACAGAAACAAAAAAAAGGAAAAATGTTTTAATGTACAGCGGCTTTAATAAAAAACATAGACTAAAAATAATAACTCACAAAAATAAAAAATTGAATACCTAGTATCGAAAAGCGAATAGAAGTTATAAATAGAGTCATAGTAGACGAAACTATTAAGGAATTAATTAATTAATATTATTAATAATTAATGGAAAGAAAAAGACGTTAACTTAGTCTAGAAGAAACTAGAGCACAATATTTTAGAAAGCCTTGGGAACAAAAACCACAACAAGATGTAAAGCAACAACAAATATCTCATGGTTCACCAGAGCAGCCAAACAATTGGCAAACGAAAAGTGAGAAACAATTCTAAAATACATTAGAAAGTCAACAAAAAAATCATATGAAAAATAAATAAATGTCATAAACATCAAAATTACAAAAGTAAAGCAGCGCTATTGGGAAACATTTCTTAAAAACTATAGAGCATGACTTCTACGGAGCACATAAGCAAGTGTGGAGAGTTTTAAGAAGCGGAGGACATAATCTAACCGTTGAACTAACACACCTGCTAAACAAGATATTCGTTAAAATAAAAATTTCGAATGAGTGGAGAACAGCTGCAGTAATTCTAGTTTTCAAAAAAAAGGATAAAAAAAAGTACCAAGCATTTAGCGAGATATTACATTACTAGAAATTGTTAATTTTACCCCATTACAATCCTGGAAAAATAAAAAAAATATTTAAAAAACAGATTTTTGTGTGTATGTTGCAGATATTAGTTTAAAAAATGAATGTAAAAAATAAATGATCAATCATGTAGGTATTAAAAGAACTAAATTTAATAACTAATATTTTCAATGGTATTACAAAAATTTGTACACTTATGAAGAACATTAAATTAGTGAAACGTTTTGTAACAAAAAATGGTGTGTAATTTGTAATAAAAAAGGATACTTGATTAACTCCTGACGTATTAAATATATCTAGAAGCTAAAACAGCTGTTAATACAAACAGCTTAATTAGAAATGTCTGATCTACGTAGCGAGTAGATGTAGTGTAGTTGGCTGAGCATTAGTGTTAACAGGTACATATTTATGTGAATTAAATTGCTTTGAAAATGCCGTTCAAAAGGGATTAATAAAATAATAGCAGATACCACCAATAAACCCATAAATGACAAAAACATTATTAAAATATTTACTGAAACTATAACTAAAACAGTCATAGAGCGGACCAGAAAAAAGAAATTGAGGAACTAAAAAGAAAAAATATCATGTTGGAGCAACAAATCAGTAGAAATGAACATAATATGAACAAGCTTTCACCGAAAACAAAGAAGAAAATTTAGAAAAAAGAATATTGTCAATGTTCAAAGATAAGCTACAATTAGACATAAATCCGGACCACACTGATAGAATCCATCGTGTCGGAAGATTTAAAAACGGATCGTCCAAGTCAATTGTATTGAAATTTATTTCATATTAACAACGTTCAGCTGTGTATAAAGACCTAACAAGTGTGAATGTAAATTTATTAAAAGTCGCAGAAGATAAATTTGGTTTTAAAAACGCTTGGAAAAATGACGGAAATATATATACAGGGTATCCCAACAAAAACTTGACCCCCCCTATAACGTGAAAACTAAAAAATATTTCAAAATTCGCCAAGACACGTTGATTTTTGTTCTTAAGGGGGACAGTCAAGCCAACACGATATGTTCATCCCCCTAATGCCTAGTAACCCCAACTTTAAAATTTCAAACGAGACTACCCCACTTGTGGCATATCATTTTAAAGCCCCTTTTATTGTAAATACAATGATGACACTTTGTTTTTAGAAATAGGTTGAGATTTGACTGAATTATTGGTACAAACGAATAGTTGACAAACCAACTTACGCGTAGTAATTTCTACGGGAATACTCGCCACTCATAAGTTTTTTAACGACTACACACGACCACATTTACCTATTTTGTTGATGTGTCTATCAGTTCACAATAGTAAGAAGACAAAAAGCTGAAGCAAATAATAAGTCAGATACTAATTGTTTTTTTTGTTTATAATAAGTCTATAGAAAATCAGATCTTCGCTGAATAACAAAACACTGTCACAAAAAAGTCGCCGTTTTTTGCTTGTGACCAAAAAATCGTTAATTTCAGCTTGATCTTGAAAGTTTTAACGTGTTTTAAAAATGTTTTATTTAGTCGCGGAAAGAGTAGAAATTGTTGCAATTTATTATCGAAATAATAATTGCGCTAAAGCTACAGCACGAATTTTTAACGCAAATCATCCTGAAAAAATGTAAGCCCCCAGTACGTTAAACAACTGATTCACAAATTCGTTGCAACGGGTTCGCTTTTAAACAAGAAACGTGAAGTAATTGGTTCAGTTCGAAATGAAGCACTTGAAGTGGCAGTTTTGGGTCATGTACAGATGAACAATAAGCAATTGATTACAACTGTATCTCAAGCTTCCGGCTTATCCTGTTCCAGTGTTCATCGAATTTTGAAAAAATACAAGTTTCATCCATTTAAGACGATGCTGGTTCAAGAGTTACATGAAGATGACTTTGATCGCCGTAACGAGTTTTGCGAATACTTTAGTGAACAAACTTCTACAGAATCCAAATCTTCTCTACAATACATGTTTTTCCGTCGAATGCACATTTATGTTGAATGGCGAAGTAAATAGACACAATTGTCGTTATTGGAGTAATGTTAATCCTCATTTAATTAGGGAATTTCATACTCAGACTCCTCAAAAATTAAATGTTTGGGTTGGAATTTTGGGCGACCATATTGTTGGACCATTTTTCATTTAAGGTAATCTCAATGGAAACATTTATCTAGAATTATTAGAAGCTACAATTGATCCTAGGATAACAGAGATTTTAGAAAGTGACGACAATTTACTAGAAAATGAAATAACCTTCCAACAAGATGGTGCGCCCCCGCATTATACTGTGGCTGTGCGACAATTTCTGAATAACCATTTCCCAGGACATTGGATTGGCAGAAGAGGTCCCGTCAAATGGCCACCAAGATCTCCGGATCTATCCCCTTTAGATTTTTTTTGTGGGGCTATTTAAAATCACTAGTATACGCCACGCAGCCTGAAACATTCCAAGTGTTACGTCAGAGAATTGTAGAAGAATGACAATTAATAACTGCGGATGTCTTCAATAATGTTCGAAAAGAATTTGAAAACAGACTGTATTATTGTTTGCAAGCTAACGGGGGTCATTTTGAGCAATTCATCAAATAAATCTGACTATTATTTGCTTCAGCTTTTTCTTTCATTTCTGACTTTTTTGTAAACTGATAGACATTTCAATAAAAATATGTAAGTAATGTGGTCGTGTGTAGCCGATAAAAAACTGTTTAGTGGCGAGTATTTGGGTTTGTCAACTTTTCGTTTGTACCAATAATTCAGTCAAATCTCAACCGATTTATAAAAGCGAAGTGTCATTGTATTTGCAATGAAAAGGGTTTTAAAATAATGTGCCACAAATAGGGTAGTCTCTTTGAAATTTTAAAGTTGGAGTGGCTAGGCATTAGGAAGATGAACATATCGAGTTTGCTTGACTGTCCAAAAGGCTCCCCTCAAGAACAAAAATCGACGTGTCTCGGCGAATTTTGAAATACTTTATAATTTTCACATTATAAAGGGGTCAAGTTTTCGTTGGGATACCCTGTATGTGAGTAATAATGGAAAAATCAAAATGATAACTACTTACAATGACATCGTATGAAAGTATGCTAAGAACTGATAAGTTACCGTGTTATGACAATGTGCAGACTACAGTTACAGCGTTGCATTATTTATTGGAAAATATTTTCCATAAAAATAATTTTTATATATAAAAATGGATCAACATATAAGAGATTGTATGTATTTTGAGGCGGAAGCAAAAGAAATAGATAAGGTGGCCCATTATATTAATTTAACAAAAATAAGCAAGGTTCAAAATCAGTTTTCAATATTTCATAATAATATTAGAAGCATTAATAGAAACATAGATGAAATGGCAGTATTATTAAACCAGCTTAATTATAATTTCTATTGCATTATTTTTAGCGAAACAAGTGCAAATAAACAACATAAATTACTTTAATATTCCTGGCTTTAATTTAATTTATAATGAAGGTTGTGTTAATCAAAATGACGGTCTTATTATGTATCTAAAAGATACATAAAAGCATACTACAGAAAGTATAGGTATAGGTAAAATTAAACTAATAAAAACAATTATTCAAGCTGGTAGCAGTGTAGTTGTAGTGAGTGCTGTCTACAGGCCACCTTCAACCTGTGTTTACCAGTTTTGTGATAACCTACAACAATATCTAGATAACCAGTTATAAGCTTAACAGCGATTTCCAGTTTTTTGTAGGAGATATATAAATATTAAATCGAGTGAAGGTTATTGTAATAAATATCTAAATATTATAAACCAAGCAGGTTTTAATTCTTTAATTAATTCACATACACGTATACAAAGGAATTCAATGAGTTGTATTGATCATATATTTTTAAAATGTAGGAAACATCAGGGAACCAGTGAATCGTTTGTACTAAAGCTAAACATTACGGATCATTTCCCAATAACATCTCGCGTATCAATAAACGAGCCACCATTCGTTAATCAAAATAATGACAAGTACCTTAACCATTTAAATAAATAGTAGATTATTTTACTATTACGTAATATATTATTTTTTCTTCAAGTGTTTATTGTTAGTTTTCATGTGCTATTTTAAATTTTTTCAAATTATCGAATGTTATAGTGACGTTTTATTCTAGACGAATCAAGTTGGTACTTTACTGTTACATTCACAATAGATATAACCGAGGCATCAACCTCTAAATAGTTGTGAAAACAAAAGAACTGCTGCTTTTAATGTTTAGACAGTAAAAAGCGTGTTTAGCGTCTGCCAGTAGTTCAATAATATGACGTTTTATTGTCGCTTGAAGAAAAAATAAATTAATTGATATATAAAAAACGAAAATTGGAATGATGTATACCAAACGAGAAATGTCGACTCAGCCTTTTCTATATTTATTAATAAAATTAAAATTAACATTGCAAATTCTATGAAATTACTATTAACAAAACGTAATCAACGCAAACGTAATCCTTGGATTACAAATGGATTGCTTAAATCGGTTAATACAAAAAATAAGTTATACAAAAAAACTTTAAAATATCCCAACAATTTAGAAATACTTGATGAATACAAAAATTACAAAAATAAATTAGTGAATATCATAAGAGTCACTAAGAGTAAATATTTTAAGAATAAAATAGAAAAGAGTAAGGACAGTAACATATCAATATGGAATACGGTAAACAACATTATTAATAAATACAAAACAAATACTGAAATTAATAAAATAAGTTATGAAAATAAAATAATAGTAACTAATAAATCTTTTCTGAAATTGGACTAAATAAAAGTGAAACTAGAAAACCAACAAATGAGTGTCAACTAAAAACAAATATACCGACATGTTCTATTTAATTTTTTCCTACATACGCATATGAAGTAGCAAATTGTATAAAAACTCTAAGGCGGCACACTGAAGCAACAGGCAATAAGCAATAAGCTACAGGCGATAAACAACAGGAAATAATATTGCACGTTTGTCTCACATCAAAGCAACACAAGTTAGGAAACAGAATATTTTTGTGAATAATGTCGAATAGTGACAGTGATGATGATGTTATAATATTTTGGTGGTATCTTCGTACGAGAAGAAAACGAAGGCCTTGGATTCACCCTTCATTAGTAGAATTGAGGTGTCATAGCGCAACCATTTGGATAAAAGAACTGGAACAACATCCAGTAAAATTTCAGAATTTGTTACCGAATGAATCCAGACTCATTTAAATGCCTTTTAAATATGATTGGCCCTTATATTACAAAACGTGATACAAATTGTAGAGTGGCTATTGAACCAATAGAAAAACTATTAATTACATTAAGGTACGAAACTATTATAAAAAAACATGAATATATTATTCAGACATTGAAGTTGTGAATAAAACTACGTACATTATTTGCATTATCTAAGCCTTGTATATTATATCTTTCATTATTTTCATGAAACTGGTGTATTATGGTGGAGCTGTACTGATTAAATCTGAAGTAACTGAATAGGTGGATATAGCAGGACTTGAAAGAGGTACAGAGACTTGTACATTCTGTTGGGGAAAGTCGCTCAAAATAGTATCAATTAGTTCAAGTATTCTTCTCTTAAATAGACGTTTTTGAGAATCAGTCATTTTTTCCATGTCAGGTAGCAAGCTTTTAAAGAAATCGAGATCAGGATTACTCTTTTCTTGCACTGATGTCTTAAATTTGATGTAGTCCTTAATAGATTGGTCGGCTATGTTCTTTCCTACTTTGGAAGTTCGCGTTTTTTTTTGTTGCAGGTATATTATTGATACGATCGTCGATAACATTAGAGCTGCAGCTTGCTTCAGGCAATATACTACAGGCCCTTTCTGTACTTTGTTTCTCAGGTAACAACTGTTTAGTTTCAGGTTGTTCTCATCATTGACGTTAGAGTCACTGGTATTTTCTTCAAAAATCTCGGTATTATCTTCAGTAGAAGGCAGGTTACCAGTCTGTGGGGTAGTTTTTAAGAATAGCAAAACAAATTGCATAACATCTTTCAAATAGTAATCTTTTCCTTTCTTGTTTGAACCACTTCCCAATGGTGGGTTTTTAAGGCTTCTAGAAAATGCGGTTCTTAAATGTTTCCATTTTTCTTTACAGTTAGCAACTGAAATAAGCGATTATTTCTTTGTTTTGGCCTTCTCAATGTCCACTGCAACATATTTTTTGTTGTTTAAATTGTTATTGTTATATATTTTTTTACAGATATTTCGCTACTGGATGTTCATTCAAGGCATTAGATCATGATGAAAGGTAAATATTTCCTCCTATAAATGATCAACTAATTGATTGTTCTTCGTTGAGGAGGGCACCAAAAACCATTAAGACGTTTTTTTGCACGAAACGTTGCCTGAAAAAACGTCTTAATGGTTTTTTGGTGCCCCTCCTCAACGAAGAACAATCCAATTAGCATTAGATCATATTTATATAAGAGGGATAATACTATAGGAAGCATAGTTAGAGAAACTACTAAAGCAGTTTGGCAATATCTTCAACCTCTGTATATGCCTGTACCAACAGCGATAGACTGAAGAAGAAAAGCTGAACGTTTTTATGAATTATGGGATCTTCCAAATTGTCTTGGTTCCATAGACGAAAAGCACTTTCAAATAAAAGAAATATCTAAAACTGGATCTTGCAGTTATAATTATAATGGATTTTTTTCAATAGTATTAATGGCCTCTGCTGATGCTGATGGAATTTTTACCACAATAGACGTAGGAGCAGTAGGGAGAAAGAGTGACGGTGCTGTATTTCGCGCATCAGCTTTAGGAAAATATTAGAAAAGGAAAAATTAAATATTCCAAGTCCGCAATCAATGCGTAACGACAATAAAGAGTTTCCTTTTTATTTCGTGGGAGATGAAGCATTTAAGTTAAAAAACCTTATGCGTCCTTATCCCCAAAGAAAGAAAGGGAACGGTTCTTGGTCCAGTTCTTTTTCTATTATATATTAATGATTTGTTGCAGATAAATACGATAGGCAGTATATTTTCATTCGCAGACGACACAGTCGTTCTATACAATGGAGATATGGAGCGAACTTAAATATATAGCTGAGAACGATCTGAAAAAATCACAGGTTAGAAAATATAAGGTTATCTTTAAATTTTAATAAAACCAAATACATACCATTTAGTTGCTATAAAAACAATAAAATAACATTCAACAAGCTAGAAATTTACAAGTCAAATAAATTAAAATTCATGCTAAAACCAGTCCAAAAATTAAATATCTTGGTATAATAGTTGATCAAAATGTCAAATGGAAACAACACGTAAATTTTCTTTTAGTAAAGTTAAGACCAATTCTATTTTACATTAAAAAATTACGAAAAATTTTACATTGGCAACAACTAAAAATAATATATTACTCACTTGTCGAATCACATTTATAATATGGTCTAATGGAATGAGAAGAAATTTTGAAAAATAATTTAATATTACAAAAACAATTTATTAAAATCTTCTTTAACAGAACTAAATTATATTCCAGTGATTTGTTATTCAAAGAAAGCAAAATATTAGACATGCGACAACTGTACTGTTATAAGTTACTATGTTTTTAACATAAAAATTCTTTAAACAAAATACGTATTAGCCATAATTATAACACTAGATACAAATAACAAGCAGAGATACAGGTTGATGGATCTTATAAAATTATTGGTCAAGGCTCACACACCTACAGAGTGGTCCAAAATAATAGGTCACAAACTATACAACGCTACTAAGCATAAAAGTTATGAAAATTTTTCTTATAAACTTTTGTTTAGTTGGGATTACTTAAGGAAGTACGGTCATCTAAAGTTTTAATTCAAAATTGGTTTTTCTTATTATCTCAGAAATGAGTTAAAGAAAAAATCTGAAAATTTAAATGGTAAAATACGTTTATATGATACACAATTTATTAAAGGTTTCAAAAAAATATATTAACCAGTAGTTTAGAAACCGGAGTAGCTGTGAGGATATTATTAAAAAAAAATGTAAATCTTAGAAATTTTGATCACCCTGGTCAAATTTTGGAATAAAAGTAGTTTATTACGGACAAAAAAGTGTTTTTTCAATTTTTTCGTTAATGTAATATTTTTCGAGAAAAATCGTTTTTTTTTGTTTTTCGTTTATTTAAAAGCAAAATACAAATTTTAAATAAATAATAGGAGGTTTTCTGAATGAAACAATTGTAATTGTTTTTATGACCGTAGTTGTATTTTTATTTCATTTTTATAACATAAATGTTGATAAAAAGATAAAAAGTTCTAAAGCATGGCATGTGTGGAGTCACAAGGGCAACATTTTGAGCATCTCTTGTAAGATGTAAATGTAATATTAATTGTTAAGTTATTTTTTTTATTGTTGATATTTATTTTTAAATACATTTTTTAAAATAAAAAAAATAAAATTTTGAGTTTTACACTTTTTTTGATCATTATAATTTTTGATGCGATTTTACTCAAAAAATATTATACTAACGAAAAAATTGAAAGAACACTTTTTTGTCTGTAATAAATTGCTTATTTCAAAATTCGTACAAAGTGATCAAAATTTCTAAGATTTACAATTTTTTGAAATAACAACCTCACAGCTACCCTGGTATCTACGCCACTGCTTAAGATCTTTTTTTTAAAGATTATTAAATTGTGTACCATAATGACATATTTTACAATATAAATTTTCAGATTATATATTTAACTTATTTCTGAGATAATAAGAAAAAACCAATTTTAAATAGAAACTTTACAGGGCCGTACCTCTTTATGTAAGCCCAACTGAACAAAAGTTTATAAGAAAAATTTTCATAACTTTTTATGCTTGGTAGCGTAGTATAGTTTGCGACCTATATTTTCGGACCACACTGTATATTGCTCCACGTATTTATATTACACTTCCTTCCTACATCAAACATACGGCAAATATCAATAAACACAAAAAATTAATTGAGCACTTGTTACTAAATACTGAAAGGACCTTCATTCACAATCAAAGTGAGTGCAAAACAGAATAATTTGCTTAATATACTCGCGACAATAAATTTTTATATTAAAGTACTCGCGCACAAGTAGTACTGAAGTACTTCAGTCAGTAAATCCATTGAACTCATCCTGATTTATTTCTGTTGTTTTGCCAAAAGTAGTTATTATGAACAATATCTATTATATTATTGTGTCGTTTATATTCCTTTATAACCAATTTTTTTAGTTGGAAATAAATATATTATTATTATTATTATTATTAAATATATATAGAAGCTAAAACAACTGTCAATACAAACAAATTAATTAGAAACAACTTCAAATAAGCTTCAAATACGTAATTCCAAAATATGAAAAAAAAAATAATTGTTATGTAGATCCCAAAAATTGCACATATTTTAACAATTTCTGGAATGTACTTAATTCAGAAAATAGATTTCAGTTTTTTACAAATATTTTCTAAGGAATTTTGATGTTAAATAATTAGAGAAGCGAGAATTCAAAAATTTATATTTTCCTATTGCGTTCTTGTGATGCGTCCGAGAATTCACCAACAGGTAAACAACACTAAAATAAATTATACCTTTAGTTGTACAAATTGTGGAAATCAAGTTTACGATTGTAACGTCGATAGGAGTAAATTGATTTTAAAAATCCAGTTTAGTGGATTGACAAATTGTAACTGAAGGGATAGAATGCACTAATGCATTTTTCTCTACGCCACAGTTTTTTTGTGTTAAAAAGCCTTTACGTCAATATTTTTTTAATTATTATCCACAACATTCAACTCTAATAAACGGTCTTAATTAAATTTTAATTTAACCAAAAAGCGCCGGATGCTGCAACTCATTAATCTTTAGTGGCAGATTAATAATACACAAGTAGTTATCACTTAATTAGATTGTTGTAAAATTCAATTTTAAATTATTTGAAATTAATGACACCGTCTGCACATAAAGAATGAACGGAAGACCGTATGAAAATACTCGAGTTGTGAATAACTTAAACTTTAATTAACGTCCTAGTTTAATCAAGGACCTTGTCAAAACTTTAAACTCTAAAGTGGTAACTGCTGCTCGTTAACAGCCACTGCAACTTTTTCAAACAAATATGATTACTGGTAAACTTTTCTTAAAATTGCGGAATTTAAACAAGTGACGTGTCACAGTGTTTCATTTGGTTAGCCGATTTATTAACTCTCAATAAGGATGATCTAAGATTTAACATAAACTTTATTTATCATTTACATGTACCAGTCGCAAGCCGTCTCTCTATTGTGATGCGCCATGTTGCCAAGTCTCTTTCTTAAACCTGCATCTGCGACATCTCCCTTTTTTAAACAATAAAATAACTTACATTAATTTGTAACAAAATCCTTATATCTAATTGGTTGTGAAACGACACGTCCACTTCTAGTTACATACATCTCAGTGGACTTATCGCACACCACGTCCTTATATATATCCTTATTTCTATTTTCAACTACCTCTTCATTTACATTACTATTTTCTAAATCTGCATTACAATCTTCGTTTACAATCATCTCATTTTCAGACTTTTTTAGAAAACTAGAATTACGCCTTACAGTCGACCCCTCACTATCTCTAACAATATAAGATCTTGGTTCATTACATTTCTTTACAATTTTCGCACCTATCCAAACATTTCCTTTCTTTACTGTAACATTTTCCCCTTCATTAAAACTTTCTCTTTGCCTAGCTGTTCTATCATAAACATGTTTTATTCTTTCCTTTCTCTTTAAAATTTTATCCGTTAATGTGACAATTTTGGACTTAAGTTATTTTGCGATATAGGCAAAGCTGTATTTAACAATCTAGAATTTAATAGCTCTGAAGGAGATACATTTAACCCACACAGAGGAGTTACACGATATTCTAATTGTGTAGCCATACCTAACCAATAAAACAGTTTTCTGGCCCTAGCTTTAGTTTTTTCTATACCGAAATGTCCCTTGTGCAGTTGCTCTAACATATGCTTTTGTAATCCAACTGGCACTACAATTCTATCATTAAAATGTACTAACCCATTCTGAAGGTCCCTCAACTTTTTCTATTACCCCTGACTGTTCTAACCTTCCTAAGGTTTCTTTTAATTTGTTTTTAACTTTTTCAGGAATCCTTCTACACCCACTTACATACGGAGTGTAGTTACTTTTTAATTTAATTTCATATTCAATAGGAACTCTTCCCAACCCATTAAAAATGTCAATATTATTTTCAATGAACAAGTCTTTAGCTGTATTTTCTTTAAGCGACACCTGCTCAACATTTACTCTCTTAATTAAATTTAGTTTTATACATGCATTAAGCCCTAGTATAGGCAACCCTTTCACATTTACTATATAAAACTTAATGAGAGATTTCTCTTTTACTTTTCTCGATTACATTCTAAGTTAATACTACCTATTACGTTAATTTTGTTATTACCGTAACCTTGTAATTTGTGACTTGTTTTAGATATATTATTTGTACAATCCAATTTATTAAATGTTTCTAAAGGTAACACGTTACATTCAGCACCTGTGTCTAATTTAAAAGCGACTTTTTCTCATTAATAATTAGAATTTCTTCCCATTTACGTTTACTGTTACTTATATTTACATCCAAAATACTAATTGAATCGATGACATCTTGCGTTTCAACTTGCTCAATGTCATTAACCCCTTTTTCTTCGCTCTTACATTAGACTTCATATTTTTAAATCTATACTGGTTTTTCATTTTACATCCTATTTTAAAATGATTATGTCCACCACAATTAAAACATGTTTGTCCATATGCCAAACATTTTCCCGCCTCATGCACACTACCACACTTTAAACATTTATAGGAATTAGTACTTGCCTCATTTCTTTGTTTACGTGGGAAATTATTTGTAGACTTTCGTAGGACATCAACTTCTTTAGCTCTTAACCCTTTAAGTTGTTGTTTGGTGGCTTCTGCTGCCCTGCAATCTCTTATTGTTGTTTCCAAGTCTAACTTGCTTGTTCGTAATAGTCTTTCTTGTAGCTGCTTATCCTGAATTCCTAAAATAATTCTATCTCTTATTAGTGATGATTCTTGATTATCAAAATTGCACATTTTGCTTGAGTTTTTAGCCTTTTAGCGAAATTATCGAAATCTTCATCTGCTTCTTGCGCCAACGTAAAAATTTGTATCTTTCATACGTCTCTGTTGAACGAGGCTCACAATAATTGTCGAATGCTTCAACCACTTTATTAAAACTTTTCTGATCTTCTATAGATAATTGGAATGTATTAAACACATCGACAGCATCTTCTCCTGCTACGTTTAAGAATATTGCAATTTTCCGCTCATCAACTTCCCCTTCTAATGAAGCTGCCTTCATATAGATATTAAATGCTTGTTTAAACTTTTTGTAACTTTCAGCTACATTATTGCCAAATACCAGCGGTGACGGTGACTTAAAATTATTCATTATTACTTTACTTTTACACCAGCACATGTACCCCAAGCTTAACCTATAAGCTTGTCTTTTTTTTTTAGTTATTACTCTTAACCCGTTTCTGTCCGTCAATATTACTTTAAATTACCTTCGCTGACCCCATTACTGACACCATGTTTCATTTGGTTAGCCGATTTATTAACTCTCAATAAGGATGATCTAAGATTTAACATAAACTTTATTTATCATTTACATGTACCAGTCGCAAGCCGTCTCTCTATTGTGATGCGCCATGTTGCCAAGTCTCTTTCTTAAACCTGCATCTGCGACACACAGACCTACACATCGCGACCGATACTTTTTCAGTTACTATACCCATCAGAAGATAATTTTCGAAATGTTCTCTTTTTTACTCCTCCACATAAAAATATGTTCTAAGAGTTATTGAAGGGTTCAAAATCTAAAATATTAACACACTTTTCACTTTTCTCGACGAATTAGTGTTAGTAGACTGTAATTAAGCAATAAAAATTTTCTGTTCTGTTCCGTATGCAAAAACGATATCTCAAGAACGGCTAGTCCGATTTTAATCAAATTTAGTATATATGGGTTTTCATAAATAATAATGGCTTAATTCTAGATAGACAAAAGGCAACATTTTTCAATTATTTAGGATATTTCAAATATATTATTTGCACATACCGTTTTAATTTAATTATACACAACTTTTGTTACACATCTCTCATGTGATCGTTATTTAACAATATCTTTAAAGACATAAATACAATAAAAAGTTATAAAAGAAACATTTATTTATTATGTTGCCTATAGTTTTTCATACAATTTTTCAAAAAATTGAACAAAAAAGGTAGTTTACGTTTTCTTAGGAACTCAATATACTCACAATAACTGTGGAAAGGCTGTCTTAAAAGTACTTTAAAATTGGATTTCGAGGTCCTTTACAAATTTAGCTGATTTAAAATTTCAGGTTTTAAAGAAGTTGTCATCTACGAGGGTGTTAGAGGTTAAAGTATACATGTTTCTTTTTAAAAAATGAAGTCTCTTCATAAGCCATGAACAGTAACACAGACAACGCACAAACTGAATAAATTAATTAAATATATCTGATACGCTAAAGTCCACACACACCACCAAGCTCCACGTGATTCAAAAAGCAATCATTATTAATTATTTCTGGACAGTGACAAGGAGGACCCCCTTTACATCTGCAGACATGCTTCGCATCAGCAGAGTTTCTTCTAAATATAATGTTTTTCAATACGCAATATGCAAACTGCAACTACTACGTATAGAAAAAGGATTGTGAGACTATTTAGTTTTTGTCAATTCGAGAGTGAGCGTAGTCTTGTAGTCTAATAATGTCCAGCAGGCTCAGTTCACAAAACAGCGTCTGTGCTCTGTTGTCAGAGATTACAATCGCCACCGACACTTCTCGGTTAGCTCTCACAGAAGCACTCAAATGTACCTGAATTTAACCTCAGAAGACTGACCACCAACAATAAAATTCTGTACTAAATATAGATCAAAATTCTTACCATTAATACAAATACAGTCTGCGTAGCGCATTAAAAAGAAAGAACTTACCGAAAAAGCTCTAAAGTTTGTTGTCCCCACTATAGTTCAAATAATCTAATTGATCATTTAAAATAAAAACAGATCAACAGATCAATTTGTAAATTTACAGAATTATTGTAGGTATATTTAGCTGCAATATACTCTTAAAATTAGTAGATTTATCGAAATTTGTAATACAGGTTTTATAAATTCCGACCCAGAAATTTGGAAGTACATAATAGTAATTTCCACATACACATACTAAGGCCACTATACTGTAACACTGAACGACGTCGTTTATGGACGATTGTCGTAAAATAACGACTCTATTCTGTAATGGTTTAGTACCGACAATATCGTTCAAAATTTGTCCTTCGCGTATAACACCCATGGAACAGTCGTTGAGAATGAAAAATATTATTTGGTATTGCTTTCGCACGCGTGACACGACTGTATATTTAAAATTTGACAAATGTTTGATGATTACAGTAATGATCAACAATAATCAAATTTTTGATGAAGAGTTTAATGAATTACATCGTAGAAACAATTTCAATTTGTCTGTTTGTGTTTCATTTATGCAATGATCATTTTCATTAAATAAAATGCACTTATGACAGCAACAGGCAGGCAATGTACTACAAACCATGCAGTCAATGGACTTTTTTTTTGTAATAAATAAAAATAATTAGGTTCCTCATCATGTCCTGCACTTGATTATCGAATAAAAAAAGTTTAAAGTTGGTTAAAGTTCAAAATACAAACCACGTGTCGCGCGTTCGTTTTCTAACCTCTAGTCCACAAGCAAAATATACAGATAATTGACAAGTGACAGCACAATTCCAGTGTTGCCGCTTACATCAATTGCAAAAAGTCGCTCTTGAACGAGACTGTAAACGACATAGAGACTGCGCGCACCTAGAACTACGCACCTATGTCAAAGGGTTTGGGCCCAAACAAAAATTAGTTTAGTTAGAGTATCCATAACCGTATAAACGAATTACCGCAATCAAGGAGTGTTCAATCCTTGAGTTATTTTGTTATTTCAATATTCTAATTCAAGTAAGTAAGTTTAGAAGTATTCGTACCAGTATTTTTTTTACGTAACTGACATCAACCATTTATAGTTTTCAAACAAAGTCAATTTTATCTACACTACTGGAATGGATCTCACGTCATACGTGGCGCATTTTCGTTTGTGACGTACATGTAGTTGTTACAGCGCGCAGTCTCTAGTTGTGGAATAGCGTTAAAGATAATGTCGTTGGAGTAGTACCGTAGATGAGACCGCTGTCAATTTTAATTTTGCATGTTTAACTCAAAATTGTTTTTAATTACTAACACTTTAGAAAGTATACACGCCTAGGGCTAGACCAAAGCTTTACACCATCTATCTTGAAGTTTCTAAGAGGTATGCGGGGTAGGCTGTTAATATGCATCAACTGAGGCAGTATTCAATATTTCCATTTCTACCGAAAATGTCCCCTCATTTAAAGACAAAACACGTGTTTATTTTGCACACTTGTCTACGTTAGTTTGTTACACCACGAAATTTGAAAAACCAAATTTGTAGCAAACGAATATGCCGGCTAGCTAGCGGCATGGGGTGGATTAGGATTTGTCTCTCATTCACCTTTTGAAGGCAAAATGTCCATCCCTTAGGTCACGATCGGTGTTGCCAAGCGCCACCCTAATCTTTTCTTTGCTTAGACAAATGCTCACTAAAGACAAAGGAGAAAAGCAAACACTTGCGGAAATAAAAGAGAAAATTCACTCTAACGGTTCTCTCTATTAACGTTTAAACAAAAAAATCAAAATACAAACAAGTACACGGGAAAATAACCGGAGTCCTAAATGGCATGCGACGCCCCTAATACTAAAGGGTCATACAATACAGAATGAAGTCCCTACCAATAGAACCGCCCATAATTTATTACAATATGCTTCACAACCTAACCTACTTACGCGACCTATCCTATTTTATAATCGCGCACACGAATTTGTTCAACGCGACCGCCACTGAAGAAACGAAAAGTACTTACGTTAACTGTCTTCTTTCTTCTAATCCAAATTGCGGAGATGATCCATTTGCTTCCGTAGTCATCCACCAGGAACCATGGATTTTAATCCAAAGTCTCGTCTAACATGCTCTTAACTCGTATGCTTTTTAATTAAAATTTTGTGTGCACAAGAGATTGTTCACCATCCGCAGAGCGGTTATTTAATTTCAACATTAATCAAACGTTATTTTCTTTCACGGCCACGAACGAGAAGTCCTTTTTGTGGATACACATCAAACGTAATTTTCACTTGCGCCCTCGAAAAGTTTGAGTTTAAACTTACATTATTCGGCGTTTAACAATACTTAGGCGGTTGTATTAATTTTAATTAAACAACATTAATCCGCACTATTTGGCTACATGTCGCTCGTCGTGAGTCTACTTAAGAACTAACTAAAAAACTAACATCGGGTAAAAAAGCGTCACCCCACTTATCGGTTCACACACCGAACATTACAAAAATATTGCGCTACAATTTTCTTAAAATTAACAAACAAAAACCGCTTACCTAGAATTATAGACCGTGGGCGCAAAGCCGTGTTATTTCTCTTTTAAAAAACATATCGTTCATTTAGCTGATAACGCCGGCCACACCGACCGTAATTCGTAGAACCAAAAACAAAGACGCCCTTGATCCAGCACAATAAACGCAAAATGCGAGGTAAAATTCCAAGAAATCGACTTTTGGCATTTTCCACAACAACCTAATTGCTCATACGTGACGATATCATCCTTTATAAATCTGAATTAAGAAAAATATCAAATGACTAAAAACAATATTTCACCAAATTTGACCCTGAACACACGTGCAATACAATGTAAATGAAATTCGTTATAACTATAGTCAAATTCAAATCCAAAGAGCATAACCGGACCAAAATAATCTGGGCTTACAAAAAAAAACAATTTTTTACCAGAAAGAGGTGACACCCCCCTTACAAAAGAGTAGTTTCCCAAATTACTCCTAACGAACTTAACCTTACTTACTCTAAAACCCAAATCGGAAACCCAACCCAAAGCTTATGGTCTAAAATTTCCCACCATTGTGGTTTGACCTACGTAATCGTCCCCCACAACGGACCTACCAATGAAAACGAGAGGAGAGCAAGTGGTTCGACACCGACACTTCAGAGTCTTAAATTACGAGAGGGCGATCTTCATGTTACGAGATCAGTAAATCACGTTATCCCACAGCCAATCTCAGAAAGGCTTTAAAGGTCATCACCTAGCCACCAACTTAAAAATGTCTACAAACTAAATTCATAACAAACACCAACGATCATAAGCTTCGTAACTACAACGAACGATAATGCATAAATCCTTACAAAATCTACTTAAACGAGAGAACACTCTTACATTCTAACGGTTTCTAAAAACTAACAACACACTAGAAAACTACAGTATATGAACGATACATACGTAACCAAAATGGTTCGAAAACCAACGAAAAATATAGAAAAAGGGTAGAGGATTGTGGTACGACACAGTCTGGGCGTCGAAAAGACATCAAATGGCGCAAAACCGCACGAAGCGAGCCAAACTCAACGTTTAACAAAACCCGCTAGCACCTCGCCAACAATCACTACAGAAACAAAGATAGAAAAGATGTAAAGCTGAAGAAAGAAAAATGAAAAATAAAGAACCCATTGTTTAGCGGTGGTGTCCGCAGTAGTGACCATTCTTACTCCGTACACTACTCAGAGAGAACGAAACTTAAAACTAAAATACTAAGTAATAACGAAAATATTTATGACCATGATTAGTCCACGGAGGGATCTAGTTTCAAATCTTTAGCATTCCAAATACCTTTAGGAAGGCCGGATTCATCAGATAACTCATAGGCTTGATACGACACCTTACGTTTAATAAGAATTGGGCCCACAAACTTAGGCGCAAGCTTAGCGGAAAAATAACGGGACGCATCTGAGAGGACATAATTTCTTCTCCACACGGTATCTCCAACTTCAAAAGGGAGCTGGTCGCCTACGTGAGTCATAATATTTCTTAGAACGAATATAAGCTGCTTCTAAGCGTTTCTTAATATCCCGGTAAACGTCCTTAAAAACATGGCTCCTAGGAGCTAAATGGGTACGATCGCCAAATGAGAGATCGTCTAGTTCGGAATTGGAGTTCGTTTGACCAAAACAAGACCCATCGAGACATATTTCCGGACCAAAATTAATAACGCTAAAATGGGTACCCACTAAATAGGGGCGGAGCTTCTGGACCGCGAATAGCACCCTTAAACACTCTTTTTCCGCAGTCAAAAACTTCCTCTCGTTACGTGTCAAGGACCTACTAATATAACAAATGACTTTTTCCTCATTATCAATATTTTGCGTTAAAACGGCTGCTTAGACAGTATACGGTAAGTCAAAATTTGGGCAAGATAATATGGGTGCAGATACTACACATTTCTTTATGATTTCGAAAGCCTCAACATATTCAGGAGACCAATCAAATTTTGCTGATTTCTTTAACAAACTGGTTAAAGGAGCGATAATGGACGAAAATTTTGGGATAAAACGACGGTACCAAGAAACCATACCAATAAGTCTTCTGACCTCAGAAACGGTGGTGGGAGTCGGTAACTTAATAATGGGTTTGACCTTTTCAGGGTCGACCGATAATCCGTTAGAGTCTACAACGTAACCTAAATATTTCAGATCAGATTGACAAAGTTTACATTTCTTATAACTCAAAGTTAAATTTGCCTTCTTAAATCTCTTCAAAACCTCAGCCAAAACTTCAAGGAGTTTTTCGAAAGTTGGTGTACAAATAATTGTGTCATCAAGATAAACAAAGACATAAGGCTCTAATTCGGGACCTAAAATTTTATATATCAAACGTTGCCAGGAAGCGGAAGCATTAGCCAACCCGAAAGGTAACCGCTTAAATTGAAATAACCCTCTATTAGGTACGGTAAAAGCTGTATATTGTTTAGAATTTTCACTAAGTGGAATTTGCCAATAAGCAGACTTAATGTCCAAAGACGAAATAAATTTAGCATCACGGAGTTGATCTAAAATTGTTGACACATAAGGTAAAGGGTAGGCATCCCTTTCAGTTATTTTATTTACTTTTTAAAAATCCACGCAAAATCTATGAGTTCCATCTTTCTTTTTCACTAATAAAATTGGGCTAGACCAAGCACTATTAGATTTTTCAACAACATCCATTTCTAACATCTTATTTAATTCTGCATCAATTTGTTTTTGCATAAAAGGAGAAACACGATAATATCTTTGTTTAATGGAAGCGGAAGAAGTTTTTATTTCATGTTCAATTAAATTCGTAAACCCTAAGGTTGGGGTAGTATCAGAAAAATAGGGGTCAACGACTGATTGTAGACGGGACGCCTGCTTACGAGATAAATCTGCACGTGAAACTATAGCGGTACGTTGATTGTTTGTATCCGCTTTAGACAGCGCTGCAAAAGACCATTCGCCTTTACGTAGTCAGGGACGAAACCGGTACGTTTCCAAAAATCTATTCCTAAAATCAGAGAACTCGAAATCTCTAGGACCACCAGAACATTAATAATTGTCATTTTACTTTTTAACACAATAGGTAAATCAACCGAACCAATAGAATACACTACTTCGCCATTTGCTACGGAGCATTTAACTTTATCTTTGCGTCTTAATACGACGCCTAATTTACTAAAACGACGCCATAAATCTCCACCCATAACTGTACAAGATGCTCCACTATCCAGAGAGCCCAAAACATTATTACCAAAAATTTGGACTTTAATAAAAAGACGTTGATCTTCCTCAGAAGAGTCAAAAACATAATCCAAATTAATTTTGGTTTTCTTAAAATTTGATTCGCGTTTATTTAAAGTTGAATTAAAAGAAATAGCGGAATTTATTTTCTCTGAGGAACGAACTAACCGCTTAACTTTGAGTTCGTTCCTATAGCATTTAAAGAACATTTAGGGCAAGTTTTCACCGTAAAATTTTGATTTCCACAACGATAACAATATTGCTTGGTTTTTGGACGATTACAATTTCTAGATAAATGGGTCACATTGCCACAATTCCAGCAAGATCTATTTACGGACGCACGAGGAGCGAGTCTCGCTAAAGTTTCCCTAACATTATCTTTAACAATTTCTTTCTCTTTAACTTCACTAACTTCCGGAATACCTAAACTAGAAATGTCATTTACTAAGTCATATTTTCGTCAAATAGGGGGAGCGAAATTTTCAATTGATTCCATATTACTCTCAATTAAACAACACAATCTCAACAATTCATTAATTGAATTTATTTCCATTAAACTTAATTGTGACTGATAAATTGGTCTAATATTTTTACGCAAGATTTTTAATTGTTTGGTCTCCGTTATCTTTACTTCTAATCTATTAAACAATCCTTTCATGATAGCTACAAAAATACCAATTTGTTCTTTTTCATCTTGAATTCTTTTCTTAATTTGTTCTAATAATTTACTGTCAAAATCAATCGGTTGAAACTGTAATTTCAAAAGTTTAACTAATTCTTGCTAAGAGCTAACATCATTTTTAACTGATCTAACGTAAATAAGAGCGCGACCCTTAAATAAATCTAAACATTCGGCAAAAAGTTGAACGTCATTGACACAACGCAAAATTTGATATTCGGAAACTTGTTCTAAAAACGAATTTAACGAGAAGTTGTCATTTCCTGAAAAATAGAGATTCCACTTAAAACACGGGGTATACTTGAAATAATTAGCCCTAGGTACTAACGACGGTGCTGGCAAAAGGGTTACACTAGAAGCGGAGATAACTTCAATACTTTCTTGTACTATACTACTCGAAGAAGGTTTAATATTAATTACTTCTCGATCTAATAATTCATACGTAGAAATAAGAGTGACTAAATTTTGTAATAAACTGTTTTTAATATCTTTTTCGTTATCATCCCCTGGACGTGAATTATTAATACGATTTAACGCGTGTTTAAATTTTGTTTCGATTGACGAAATAAGTTTGGAAGTCGGATTTAAAGATAATTCGTTCAAAAATTGCTTAATTTCCGAAATAGCCAAGTCCACCGCTAGTTTATCAGTTTTGAAATCATAAGGGTACGCGAGACGGTCAGAAACTTTTCCCGAAGCTTCATCTGTAAAACACCCCTTTAACCAAACTCTTAATTGGGTTAAATTCACCACCTCTAATAGCAACTTCATACTTCACTTCGGAAGGTGTTAAACGGTCTACATTAATTTTATATCCCATCGTTAAGCTTTAAACGAAACGGTAATTCACTACAGATTTTAAGCGACGGCAAATGAAAATTACACAAGTTCTTATTCGACGACGCGTAACTCAACGCAAAAATTTCTCCTTGTCGCAACGAAAAGCGAAAAATCAGGTAATATCTTTTGAACTTCAGTGAGAGACAGAAAATCGGGTCGACACGTTGAGCGCCAATCTATTACACCACGAAATTTGAAAAATCAAATTTGTAGCAAACCTATATGCCGGTTAGCTAGCGGCATGGGGTGGATTAGGATTTGTCTCTCACTCACCTTTCAAAGGCAAAAAGTCCATCCCTTAGGTCACGATCGGTGTTGCCAGACGCCACCATAATCCTTTCTTTGTTTAGACAAATGCTCACTAAAGACAAGGGAGAAAAGCAAACACTTGCAGAAATAAATTTTCTTAGAATTAACAAACAAAAACCGCTTACCTAGAATTCTAGACCGTGGGCACAATGCCGTGTATTATATCTCTTTTAAACAAACATATTGTTCATTTAGCTGATAACGCCGGCTACACCGACCGTAATTCGTAGAACCAAAACAAAGACACCCTTGATCCAGCACAATAAACGCAAAATGCGTGGTAGAATTCCAAAATCGACTGGTGAGAACTATGAAATTGATATTTTCCACAACAACCTAATTGCTCAAACGTGACGATAACATCCTTTATAAATCTCAATTAAGAAAAATATCAAATGACTAAAAACAATATTCCACCAAATTTGACCCTGAACACACGTGCAATACAATGTAAATGAAATTCGTTATAACTATAGTCAAATTCAAATCCAAAGAGCATAACCGGACCAAAATAATCTGCGCTTACAAAAAAAACAATTTTTCACCAAAAAGAGGTGACAAGTTGCAACAGAATTTTGTGTGTGCATAATTTTGTACAACTAATAACTATTATACCTACGTTTACTGAATAGTTTAGTGTGGTTTTGTTAAAATGAAATCTAATAAACCTTTTTATAGAAGAGGTAGATTAAACGTTCTTCGAAAGTTTGAAACCACTTCCCTAAGAAAAAACAAGTAAGTTGCATTTTATTTTATTTAATTAATAAATAATTTACCATCTATACAACTTAATTATTCTAGGTTATTTGCAATAATCAATAAAAAGAGATAATATTAATGTAGACAACTTGAAGAAATGTATCCTGAATTTTAGTATAAAGAAAGAACGCTACATTTGTAAAAGCGAAACGTCCGGCGTTTCAAAAACTAATCTTGTCACCTCAACCAGCAAGGGCTCTGGGTACTGAGCAAAACAACCAGGAATATTACTTTTTAAATCAAATGAAATTAACGGTTACAATTTCTGGTTCTCTCTGTCTTCTTTAATACTTGAATGTTATAATTAAATGATTGTTTATCAGTGCATCTGTTTATCTTCACAAAAAAAAATGAGTACTTTCTTGTTAATTTTCTAGAGAAATTGATAAAAAATCTAAAAATAAAAAACAAAAAACAAAAAACACGGTTAAAATATTAAAATTATTCATTAAATGTTAAAAATAAACGTGGACTTGCAGCATCGGAACATGATAAGAAAACAATTATATCCATACATTAAAGTTTACCTCAAGTGTTCACCTTATTCTTTGTTAGATTGTAAATAATGTAGTAAGACCAGAGTTAATAAAACTTAAAGTGTCCCGATTTTTGTTTTCTGAATGGTACATTTGTGCTCGCAATCACATCACATCACATTAGACTACTATTTATTTAGAGCAAAAAATAAAAAAATTATAAATTGACATTTTTTTTTGTTTTTATTCGTTGTCATTATCAAATATTTAAGTGTTACAATAGTCACGGGGTATTTGATTTTAATCAAAACATCTGGGAGCGAGCTTTTTGAATGTTTGTAGCTTTAAAGCGCCAAAGTGACAGTTATCGAAAAACGTCAACCTTGCGTTATCAAATGCAAGCACAAAATGTCTACATTCTATATCGGTTGTAAAAAAAAGTATTACTTGCCATAGATGTAGTTATTAACAATTTATAGATGTCAGTAGTGGCCTTACTTTATCCTACTTTTCTTTGGGTTAGTTAAAGTTGTTGGCCTTAGAATTTCCTGTTTTGGATTTGAATAAAGTAAGAGTTGTTATTCTTTTCATAAAAAATTAGTTGTTTAATTAGAATGATCAATCTTCTAATAATATTTGTAAGTCGAATTGGTTCAATTTATAAGAAATATTAGGGTAGATATCAATAGGCAGCAAATGAGGCGATTTTTTCTTCTCTATGTTCGTATATTTTCTTACGGTTTATGCTTGGGGACTTGTCCAACCCATATTAGTTACCTATTGAACGTGTTTTGATTTGAATATGAACAACACGAATCCAAAGATTTTGAAACAAACCTAGATGTCCCGACACTGTCAAGACTAGTATATCTTTGATTTTAACTTCTGATTCCAATCTAATCATCAAATAGAATATTTACCCAAATTGGAAAGATGATTTATGATTCAAGTCACCCCCAATGATCTGCAAATATATTAGCTAACAAAAGAGCATCTTTTAAGCTTTATTAGTAACTAGCGAACTACAACAATATTTATTTAATTTAGATTGTTTAAAACTCAAGATTTGACTATGTTCCAAGATTGAACTGTATTGAATAAGTCTAGAGAATAAGAAGGCGAGTTTTAATTAAACAGTTGCTTTGCTTGTCAGGTTCATTCAAAAGAGGCCTAAAAGATATCCCAAACTATATTTAATGTTTTACAAATGACTTGTAAAACAGTTTGTTAAACAATCTGTTTCACGTGCAATTTTAAGTTTTCGCCAATATATATTTTAAATAAATAACTACTAATTAATAGTTACGATTTTATTAATTTAAATAATAAAAGCAGGAGATAAATATTAAATTTGATGTATAACTAAGCACAACTCTCAACTGAAAAAAAGTTTATCAATTAAATGTATGCACGGTTACAGAAAAGTTTTTAAAAATAAAAATAATTTTTCCAAATCGAATTTTTGCTAACGAAACCTTTTTAATTAATTCAAACTTTAATTGATATGTGCAAAACCTTTACATTTCACAACTGCCATAAAAATTTTGAAATATAATGATTTTATGTCCCGCGAGAAACATTTTAATATAGCAAGTTGTAGGCAATAAAAGGATTTTGCAAAACTTGAGCAGATGTCTACACATTTCCTTCCACAGTTTGACTAGCTAAATTTTTTATTTTATGAAGTTGTTTTTAAGCTGAAAGTTTAATTTATATAGCAAGAAGTTGACTAATTGCAAAATTACGTAAAAACTCTAATATAAAATGTGGAGTTAATTATTTTATGTTGACATACACGATAAATGACAACAAATAGGTTGACTTATTCTTGTTTGCAATCGTTTTTCTTTGAGCATAATATGTCCAACAAAATGTTGTATTAACAGATGTTAATCTAATGGAATATGAAATGACAACAATTCGTTATAATTCACACTTAAAAGAATAGGTCATGTTCGATGTGCATGGTATATCCGTGATTAATCTTTACTTTATCCGCTACACGGTACACTCATGAAATTTAAAACTTGGACACCACAATTTCTGTAAACAAAAGTTTGCACATTGTGAAGCGGGCTTAAGGGTATCATTTACAATTCTAACAGCAGGTAGTCCCAGCAGGGGTTATCTTATAGAAGGACTGTAGAATGAATCATTACACTAAGCACGTTTTAGAAAATAGGTAATTTAGGTTGCTTACTTAATTTTTTTCTTTAAAGAATATATTTGAAGGTATTGCTAATTAAACACCATAGCTCGATTAATTATCGAATCAAAATTTTGTTTAGGAAATGTTTACAAAATAAAATTAGAAATAATTTTGATTTAAAAAACGTCTACAAGCAATAACTTTTAAATTAAATCAAAAACTAAACATGGTTATTTGGGTTGACTGATTATTACTTATTTTTAAATAAATCTAACCTACTAATTATTGTAAGTTATTAAAAAAAATCATTAAACTCTCTATTCATAATATTTAGTCCTTACAAAATGTATATTTTATGACGTTTCATTTTTTCTGTAGTTAATATAAAAGTGAAAATAAAAACTAAGGCAATTCTTATTGTCAACGTATATATTTAGTTTTTGACAAGAATTTATTACATAATTATAATTAAGATACCAAGTTATAGTTTAAAATTAAATGAAAACTTTTTTTTTAAATAAAGGTATTACTATATAAATAAATATAAGAAATCAATAATGGGTGTGACCTCCATTATTATTGATACATTCTTGGAGGCGTCTGCTCATTGACGCTATCAAGGTATCAATATAATTAATATTAATCGTTTCCCATGCGGTATCAATGGCTGCAATTAGTGCATTACGGTTTACTGGTATAAAATTTGGCCCTTGTTGTCTTCGGATAACAGCAAGTATTCGAGCCCAAACATTTTCGATAATGTTAAAATCTGGGCTTTTTGCTGGCCAGGGTAACAGCTCCAAGTTATTTTCTCGTATCCAATTGCGCACAACCCGCGAAGTATGAATAGGGGCGTTGTCCTTTAACAACAAAAATACATTATGAAAATGTTAATTCAACAGATCCCGAACTATTTTTTGAGAAAGTATAGTGAAATAAGAATACTTACTTGTTGGAAAATATAATCTTCGTCTGGATAAAACACTTCGACTGAAGGTTTCATAATAGTTTCCAAAATATCTAAATACGCAGCAGAATCAAGACGTCCATCGATAGCCCAACAAACTCCTGGACCCCGCGCGCTAACCCAACCCCACACATTCACAGAAAAATAACCACTTCGTTTTTAGGACATATGTGATTATTTTCGTAACGAGTTCCTTCCATTCTAAAAACTTTTAGTGGTCCATCGTTGCGGCTATTGAACGTTTTTCGTCGCTAAAAATCACTCAATTCCAAAATTCCAAAGGTTCGTTCACATATCGCCTTGCAAATTCCAGACGACGTCTCATATTTTCGTCACTGAGAACTTCTTTCGCAGCAGCATTATACTTCTTTATTCCCATCTCCTTTAATCTTTTTTGTGCAGTTATACGGCATCCGGGAAAATGTGTATCTGCTATAGCCCTGGAGTATGTAGCAAATGGTTGTTCTGTTACGTAATGAAACAACTCGAGATCTTGAGCACGTGTAGATACTTTAGGTCTACCACTTCCGATGGCTCTTTCCAAAGTGTGTTCAAGATTCCATTTTACTCGGTAATGCCCTACGGTGCTTTTGGTATATCTAACATACGAGAAATTTCACGCACGCTACGGCCCGCCGCTAATTCCGAAACAATCCGCGCTTTCAAATCAGCACCGAGATGAGGTGGCATTTTCACAACACTGCCCCTTCTCAAACAGTAGGTAATTGTTTATTTATTACATACTTCTAATGACAAATGTAACAACCCTTAGAGCAATATGACTCAAAGGAAGTAAATTAAACAAGCAAGGATATTCTATTGTTATTGAAACTTATTAATAAAGTAAAAGCCATTTCCTTATAATGCTAATGGACAGGATTTTCTTTTAAGTATTAAGATTACAATAGAGGACTTATAAACTTTCGAAAATATCTAATGATAAATGTTTACACTGCAATTGCGCTTTTTCCTTAATAATTTCTTAGCAATAACATACACGTTCTTGGTTTTAAGTTGTCATAAATTTGATATGATATAAATTTGTGTTTCTAATATTACATCACAAACTAATCTTTATTCGCCAAAAATTGTTGCTTAAGTTGTAAAGCTTCGTACACACCTGAACAACAAACCGAGCAACAAACATAACAACGAACCGAAAGTCAAACAGAACGACAAACGATCTTTTATGATTTCCACAATCCGAACAACAAACGGAACGTTTGTGCTGTTCCCATAATTATTTTCAGTAGTTTTCAGTTCATATATATTTATTATTGAGAAGAGAAAATTGCGGAAAACAAGAAGATAGTGCCAACCAAATTTTTACGCACAAAGAAGAGTAAAAATTATAATTTACTTCGCTTTTTTTTATTTTGGAAATTTCCCGCCCAAATGATGCTAATAGGGACATCATTTTTTCTTGCATTCTTAAACACTGATTAATTTAAAACATTTTTCTTCTGTCAACTCCATAATATTACCTAAAACACAACAAACCCACAAAAGGGAGGACAAAAAATAAATAATTTAATTCTCCCGCATAAGTTTGTTCGCCGTTTTGTTTAGATTCGTCCAAACCTGCAAACGCATTCGCGCGCATTTTCTTTGATGTCGGAGAAAAAACCGACAAGTTGCGGGAACGCCGCAAACCGTTCGTGGAACAATCAGGACTTGCGAATCTGTTCTAAAATTCGTACGTAGCACCGTCCAAATTAATGTTCCGATTGCCGTTCGGTTCGTTGTTCTGTTTGTTCCTCGGTTTGTTGTTCAGGTGTGTACGAAGCTTTACAATAAGCATATTAATATGAACTATATCTTATGAAAGGAGAGTTATGTAACTATAATTAACGACTTAACGTTACGTTAGTAGATTCCATTTACTATTTACACATATTTTCTTGGAACATTCGATAATTAACTATCGGGATATGATGACCCTATACTTCGCAGGTTGTGCGCAACTGGATACAAGCAAATAACTTGGAGCTGTTACCCTGGCCAGCAAAAAGCCCAGATTTTAACATTATCGAAAATGTTTGGGCTCGAATACTTGCTGTTATCCGAAGACAACAAGGGCCAAATTTTATACCAGTAAACCGTAATGCACTAATTGCAGCCATTGATACCGCATGGAAAACGATTAATATTAATTATATTGATACCTTGATAGCGTCAATGAGCAGACGCCTCCAAGAATGTATCAATAATAATGGAGGTCACACCCATTATTGATTTCTTATATTTATTTATATAGTAATACCTTTATTTAAAAAAAAACGTTTTCATTTAATTTTAAACTATAACTTGGTATCTTAATTATAATTATGTAATAAATTCTTGTCAAAAACTAAATATATACGTTGACAATAAGAATTGCCTTAGTTTTTATTTTCACTTTTTATATTAACTACAGAAAAAAATGAAACGTCATAAATTACAATAATTAGTAGATTAGATTTATTTAAAAATAAGTAATAATCAGTCAACCCAAATAACCATGTTTAGTTTTTGATTTAATTTAAAAGTTATTGCTTGTAGACGTTTTTAAATCAAAATTATTTCTAATTTTATTTTGTAAACATTTCCTAAACAAAATTTTGATTCGATAATTAATCGAGCTATGGTGTTTAATTAGCGATACCTTCAAATATATTCTTTAAAGAAAAAATTAAGTAAGCAACGTAAATTACCTATTTTCTAAAACGTGCTTAGTGTAATGATTCATTCTACAGTCCTTCTATAAGATAACCCCTGCTGAGACTACCTGCTGTTAGAATTGTAAATGATACCCTTAAGCCCGCTTCACAATGTGCAAACTTTTGTTCACAGAAATTGTGGTGTCCAAGTTTTAAATTTCATGAGTGTAGATACATATTAAATTATGGATTTATTTTCAATAATTTAAAAGAAACATGAATGTAAATTTATCTTTGTTCTCTGATTACGTAAGTGTAACTACCAATTAAAACTAGGTTGCACAGGCCGTGGATTTGAATTAATTTCATTATTTTTACAATGTATACAAAAATACAGAAAATTAACGCGTGGTATAGTTGAACATTAAAATGTGATATAAATATAACCCATAAATTGACAAAAATAATAGTATATTAAAGAACTAGTTTCAGAAGACGCATTTTATAAGACGAGTAGAGTTTCGAAAACGAGCCGCGAAACGGGGAGTTTTCGAAAGTACGAGTAGCTAAAATGTCTTCTGAAACGAATTCTTTATACTATTTTGTTTATTTTGGGCTTTTCAGATTGATTTTAAGATAAAATTTTGCGAGTTTTTAAATTTAGGGAATTTTTAAGTATAATTGCTAGGGTGGCAATATTTTCATAAAATTTTGGTTTAAATGCTAGAACATTTATCATAGGTATCATAAAAATAAATGTGGAATTGTAGCATTGGAACATGATAAGAAAAAAATTATAATTTACCTGATTCTTTGTTAGATTGTAAATAATGTAGGAAGGCCAGGGTTAATAAATCTTAAAGTGTTCCGATTTTTTCTATAATCACATCAGACTACTATTTATTTAAAGCAAAGAATAAAAAAATGTAGCTTTAAAGCGGCAAAGTGACAATCCTCAAAAAACGTCTTTTGTGTTGCCAAATGCAAGCCAAAAGTGTCTACATGCTATATGGGTTGTAAAAAAAGAGTATTACTTGCCATAGATATAGTTATTAACAATTTATAGATGTCAGTAGTGGCCCTACTTTGTCCCACTTTTTTCTTTGGGTTAGTTAAATCAATCTTTTATAATATTTGTAAGTGGAATTAGTTCAATTTATGTGAAATATTAGTGTAGATATCAATAAGCAGCAAATGAGGCGACCACAATTAGTTTCTTCTTCTCCCTGTTCGTATATTTTCTTACGGTTTATGCTTGGCGACTTGTCCAACCCCTATTAGTTACCTATTGACCGTGTTTTGATTTGAGGATGAACAACACTAATCCAAAGATTTTGAAACAAAACATTCTATTTTCAACTAAATGTCCCGACACTGTCAAGGCTAGTATATTCTTGATTTTAACTTCTGATTCCAATCTAATCATCAAATAGAATATTTACCCTAATTGGAAAGATGATTTATGATTCCAGTCACCCCTAATAATCTGCAAATGTATCAGAATATTGCTTCAGAATATTGCCAAGTGTTATTAAACGCGATTAAGGCAGTTGAATCTAGATATGTAGCACATAAATACTTATATCTAAACAGCACAAGTCTTGGATAAAATAAGAACTTAAATAACAAATAAAAGGAAAACCTGAAGAACCAATAAAACATCAAAAACTTTTAACAAAAGTTAAGCACAGAATTAAAAAAAAACCTCAAACAACATACAAAACAAATTATACACTCTGAACCATAACATTGTTAATTTGTCATATAGTATATTTTCCATTTATTAGAAACCCACCTAAAGTGTCAATGTTTTTTTACAAGTAACATCAATACATTAAACGAACGAAAATTGAATCAACAACATTTATGGAAATAACTCCAGTGTATGGTAACAATCAATCTCAGTAGGTGACTCGAACAATTTTTTGAATTTTTACTCAATTGTGTTAACTGCCTAAAATCTATAGTCTCAACTGAACAATATATTTGACATAATTGAAAATTTTCCCGAATGAATGCAATACATCTCATACTGCACTAATTGATATTTCAAAATCATGCGTTTCTTAACTTGTTACGCTTGATTGTACATTAATAATTCAAGACATTGCAAATGCTCATCATTTATCAAAGTTAATTGAATAAACATGAATAAATATTTATAATGTTCTTTACTTTTACTAATTACATAGTAGATGTAGATGCAAACGAGAGTATTTGCATAACTGATAGAGTAAGATTAATAGTATGTTAGTCACAGAGCTTTTAACAGTAAATTACGGACGCTTTGTAACACATACGAGACGTATGTGGGTGAAAATGTCATTATGCGGCGTTATGTAGTAATGAAGCTGTGGGGTACTAAGTGCAAGAGCATGTATCAACGTTAGTTATGGTATTTAACTTGTCTACAGTGGTAGGTATAATTTTACATAAAGCGAATTTATAAGTATGACTAAATTTATTTACTTCTTATTTCGCTTCAAAACGTAAATCATAAGTATATGTTCACTGTAGGGGTAAAAAAATGTAGCGAGTTTTGCTTTTAACGTATGCAGACTGACAAGAAACTTGTTTCTACAAGCATTATTTGATAATATATTATTTAGAAACCTCAACTACTAGAGTGATATGGTTTTGTGACGTGAACGTTGTTAACCGACCTGCCACATAAACATTTGCTTAAGTATTTGTCTTGTAATAATCATAATCTTGAGAATGTTACGATTTGTGTACATACAACCTTAGTGTTGTAATAATAACGTCTGTCGCAAAGATGAACACAACTTCTACTACATGTATAATACAGTACCAGATCTTTGCAACCTTAATGAGCACATCTTGAAATTCTCAAATATTTTCTTCGTTTGCTTATAAAACCTTTATCATCTGTACTTTGGTTTTATAACCTTTACACGCAGCAAACACAATTATTATACAATTTCAATATTGTATTTTAAAAGATAATTTGAAGTAAAATGTTGTTAAAGTAAAGTAAACAAATGTACAAGAAATTTCATTGACAAAAATCATCAATCTACTTTTTTTTCGTTCTTTTTACTTCGGTCTAAGTATGTGGTATTTTGCAATAACTAAAACTAACTAACTTTATTAAAAAAAATCGAAAATTTTTTTAAACATGTATTAATTACAGTATCTAATGTAGTAGTTTTACACCACTTAATTTAGTGTTGTCCACTGAGTTATTTAAAAAAATCAAATAGCTGCGAAGAGTGTTTTTGTCTAATATCTCGAAAATGGTAAACAAATTTAAAAATCTGAAATATACAAATATTTTATATCAAAATTTCGTTTTTATTAACTTGCAAAATTAAAATAAAAAAGTTTGTTTTGTCCTAGTACTAACAAATTTGTAAAAGCATCTAAAAGCGCGTAGAAAGTGCGTCGCAACCTATAAATTTTTGAGAAATAAGAGAAAACTAACAGATTTAACAAAGCATAAGAATAAGTGCACGTGATTACAGATTAAAAAATAATTTTAACAAAAGTTGTGTATAATTGAATTACGAACAACTTTTATTTGAAAAAAAGTGTGTACAATAAGTAGTCATGTAAAATATTCAAATAGGATAATTGATGTAAGTGTTATAAATAACTTCTACATGTCATGTTTTATAAAAACGGACAAATGGTTTCTTAGATATTGTGGTTGCATTTGGACGGATGACAAGAAAATGTTTATCTTAAAAAGAAACGTAAAGTAGACTCTTCTTATCATGTTCCAAGACATGTGTCGTTGTTACAAGATAGCCAACAAACTACCCGAAAGTATGCTTCTCTAAAGGGATTTTAATAATCACACGATTTAAATAAAACTAATTTTAAAATAAGGAAATGAACGCAGGGAAATTACTACAATCCATTATTTTTAATCCACAATTAGAATTTGTTGCACGGATTAATCAAAAACGTCTTAATATCTTTTTGACCCTTGTTTATATCAATAACCATTAATCTTTTTTAATTAGTTAACTATACAAAAACTAAATCGAGCCATCGTGCAAACACTAACAATAAATTGTAATAGTTTTCATCCACCCACTCCTTTACTTTGGGTATTACAAAGTAAAGGAGCATAATTCCATTCTCCGTAACGGGTTGACCGTTTCCTTTTCCTTCCACTTCGGGATGTTGATCCTTTTGGAATGGTTCGGGGTATGGTTCAACTTTGCATTAGTCAGCCGCATTTTTCGTTAGACCAGGATGATAAAGTAAGACTTCGTCCTGCTCTCCGTGATGCACTTCCAACGGGTACAATCGATGCACGGCGCGTAGTGAAACTCCATTAGCAGTATCTACTTTCACCAAACCTCTTTATATTTCTTTCCAGGTAGTACTTCAATAACGATTGATAGAGGCCATTGATTTCTCAAGCCCTCTGGTTATTGGCGTGAATAACCAGTTGAGCCAAGTACTCTTTACAGAATTTATCTTTTAGCTGACTCTGAATAACCTTCATATGACGAAATGCTCCTCCCAAGGTTGCCTTTCTAAATCATAACTGGTGTGAGAGGAATTAGGACCTTAGAATCGTCTTTCACCACGGTTAAAGGACGATCGTTAATTGCCAAACTTACACCAGTAAGACAGGTACGCATCTAGTCAAAAGTAAGACGAGAATTCCCTAGCATCTTCTTAAGTAGATCTTTAGTTGTCCTTACGAGTCTTTCCCAAAATCCACGAAATTAGGGCCGTGGTCGTTGACGATTGTATTGGGTCTACTACACGCACTGATGAATTGTTCCAGTTCATAAATAAAAGCTTCCGTAGATGGATTTGTTACCATATCCAAATGTACGTATTTGTAGACCGCACACTCGAATATTATGATTCATACCTTGTTCCCTTTTGATAGAACTACTCGATTGTGCGGTAATGACACCGGTTCTGTTTTCACGTTTGGCTTCAAAGCGGCGACAGGTAATACACTTGTGAATAACTTTGCCAACAATGTGTCTTGCGTAAATGATTCAATACTTTTTACGAAGTTTGGTCAATGTGGTTTGGTTTTCAGCATGATTGTTTTGAAAATGAATTCCACAAATCAACTGCTCAACTATTGGATGATTTCCAGATAAAATCACCGGACGCAAGAAATAAGAATTATCTTCACGATTTGTAATTTTAATCTCCACATGGAATCGGAATCGTTTGAGACAACAATTTTAATTATTTTGTTAACTTCTCCAAAAAAGCTTCATCTTGAATTTTCTTTAACAAGAAAATTTTTTGCTTTACTTCTATTTCTTGAAACACTTTATCGTAAACTTGTAAGTAACCTTGTTTTTTCAGAACTAAGCTTATAGCACATGAACAAGTAATTTAACATTTTCCTATTTGTAATAATAAGTAATTAACAGTGAGCAATCTAAACTTTTTAAGAATCTTTGACACTTCAAATGGATAATGAAATTGTTTTAAGCTTACTTGTTATTGTTTTTATTTTTAGTTCTATAAAGATTTTGATGTAACAACCTACTAAATCAAATAAGTTTTTTTAATTTTTCTCAAAATTTTTATGATATGACACTAGTAAATGTTTAGATAGATGAAAGGTATGGAAAGATCTCTACAAGAATAGGCAAAGAAAATGATATCGTGCAATTTAAAAATAACACCACTAAAGTTGCTATACCCTTAGGTAATCTTAAAGAATAACAAACGTTTATTTTCACGGGAAAACAAAACAATTTTTAATTAAACATTTCGTTGTGATTCTTGATCTGTGAATGTTGTGTGAGCGTAGTTAGTTTTGAGGTTATTGCATCTTTGAATTATAAGCTTTGCGAGATGACGATTTCCGCAGTGATTTGGGTATCAATAATACCCAGAGTTGCTTTGCATGGTTCGTGCCAAAGATAGTGGCGAACCAATCAAGATGTTTCGACTCCAAGTGTCAGAGTCAGTATGAGGTAGGAGACAAATTGTGTATATATCTACCCACCCCCTACTTTCACTAAACTACCGGTCATTTGTGCGGTTCATTCACTAGTCAAAACTGTTCCCGAACAGTGTACATAAATTTCTGGTTCAAGTAGTTTAGTCTCTACCTTGCTGAAACTGGTTGTTTATTTCTACACCTATTTTTGAACATTGGCCTTGATATGCCAGTTGACTACCCGAATTTTATTTTGTTAGTTTTCCATTTAAATATTTTGATGTTATATAATTTGTTTGTTTTTATTGTTATATGGCATACAGTATGTAAAAGTGTGTAAATTCATTATTTTGGTTACTAAACATATTTATAAAAAATTCCAAAACACGTCAAATGTAAATAAATTATAAATTGAAATCATTTAACATGAAAATGGGATCCCTACCGTCAACTCCCTTTGAATGACAGGTACAATCCCCAAATTTTTAAATGGGAAGTATATTCTTCTGATATATAGTTTGAAAGATTTCTTCATTCTCTATTCAAAAATGTTAGTTTATTGCAAAAATTAAGATACAATCAAATAAAATCACGTGATTACCAAAAAACCAACAATTATATAAACACAGATTAGCCGCCGAGACAACAATTATCGCACGGCATAAAGTTTACATTGTCAATAGAGACGTACAGTCATTGCCCACCCTTTTGCTAGAGATAACGTCTCCTTTATAAGAGCGAGCGCAATACTAAGAAGTGTAACTTTTATTGACTTGTTTAATAATCATCTTCCGACTCTAACCCAAAACCGAATAAATCGCCTCAACTATACTAATCTATCCGTTATACTAAATCTTCTTATTTCTATAACGGAACTATTGGGAAGACACAGTGATTCGATTTGTTTTGTCCAACCATAGGTCCAGTTATTGCTATTAACCGCTTTCTCAAAGACCACTTTAAATGCTGATTGAATTTGGCATGAGTTGTGGCAAAACAGTACTAATCGCTTGAGAAAGACCTAAAAAACCGCCGTTATTAATCTGCTCTCTTTTTGCAGTCCAACTACAACTAAATCCGGTAGTGTGGAGCTTAAAAGGTGCGCTACAATACACATACAATACTAAAATGTATTACAAAATGTAAATACAAAAACCAAACTTAAATGTTCAAATTGTTCACAGTGAACGTCTTGGTCAACGAAACTTATTTTCCATTCAATATCAATTTAATTTAATAATACTACTGATTTCTAAGGAGTTTTAAACAAACTAACATTGCCACGGAAACTGTTCAATGTATTTTTAATTGATGCCGTCTAAACAGCACACTGTTATGGTTTTTCTCACGTTCTTATAATTAATACCTAAATGGAAAATAAGTTTCGTAGACCATATTGTTTACGGTGAACATTTTGAACATCCACTTTATTGATATTTATAGCTTGGTTTTATATTTTATTACATTTTGTATTACATTTTAGTTTTTGAGTGTATTGTAGCGTAATTTCCAATAAACTTAAAACAATAACATTTTTGAATAGAGAATGAAGAAACTTTTTAAACGATATATCAGAAGCCTATACTTTCCATTTAAAAATTTGGGGGTTGTATCTTGTATCTGTCATTCGAAGGGGGTTGACGGTAGAGATCACATTATCACGTTGAAGTATGTCACACAGTATATTTTGTTGTGTTATCGATTACGTATTATTTATGTTATGATTGTTTAATGTTTCGTTGTTGATAAAAAATTGAAACCGTTTAAACAATTTTTAATTTTTATCTTTAAAGTAACCCTCGGAAGAAGCTCTCAAAAATTGATCTATATAAATTTATGCAGTTTAAAATAAATAACCAAAATTGAAATGTTTTATAGACAATCTGCAAATTAAATAAAATAAATATTATTTATAGTTTAGGCAATTAAACTTACAGTGTAACTCGAATTAATAAATTTGGCAACAAAACAAAATGGGTACAAAAATAGAAAGTGGGGGTGTTTTAGTGTAAAATAATAAATTAATATTCACTCACTGTCGATAAGAATATTAGTGGTTTAATTTTATCTTAACAGTAATATTTCTTTATGTGCCGTTCTTAATGCTTCTTATTTTTAATTCGTAATTGGGCAAAAAAAAATTCAGTTTTAATCTCGCACCACAATGCATTTCTTATTGTTCATACGGTTCTGATCTCGTTTTTAAAGACTGATTGTCTTTTAAATCTTGAAGTTGGTTCTTCGTTTAGAGCTTACGGTCTATAATATATTGCTATTTCTTGAGTACATTTCCGCCGTTATCTTCCAGTTTCTGATTTTTTATTTTTTAGTACGAAGATGAAATATACATAATATTCTAAAATAGGTACAAAAACTTAAATGGTTGGATCTTATCATAAAAATAAAGTAGAAAAATGTTCAAAAAGAATAAGGTATATTTTGTAGTTACATAATGTTTCAAAAGATTTTTATGCTTTGCAAACAGATATTGCAGTCATACATGTTCGTAAGCTTGGTTAATTTACTCACATTAGGTAAAGCAACATAAAAGTTTTCATTTTAATACAATTATGAAGAACGCCTTTAACAATTACAACTAGAAAGTGATAAAAAAATATAAAAATTTAAAAATTTTTTATCAAAATATAAAATTTAAAAATTTTTATCAAAATATTAGTCATTACAAAGGTATTCTGCCGAGTGCAAATTTGTTTTATTCTTTCAATGCCATTGTAATCTAGTGACGACAATTTTGTACGATTACTACCGATGAACATAATGCATTTTTTACCAAAATATTATTCTATTGCATTGCTAAACTGCAAGATTGCTTAATATCCGGATCAAGCGGAGTCATCATTAGAAACAAAGGAAACACTTGTAGCCCTTAGAAAATTGGGGTTTTTCATTCGTGAAATAGCTGCATCTGTGTGTTTATCGGTAGGTTGAAAATTTAAATAGCCTTTTAAGTGGCAGATATGTGAGCCGACCTTTGTTTCATTAAGTTTTGTTTTAGAAAAGTGCAGTCCATCACTGGGTTCGCTGGGAACAAGAAGGTGCAGATAATGGACGTCCACTGCATACTGCACACAGAAGTGGAAGACTGCGGAACAGAACCTTTACAACAACAACAGTTATGAGAAAAATTACAATATACTGCATAAATGGTTAGGAATGCTTTGAAAGCTGATGGCATAAACTGCTACCGACCTGCAAAAAAATTCAAATCATTCCAGAAGACGCTAGAACACGATTACAATTTACAGAACAGCACTTAAATGTTGATTGGAGAGGGGTAAATTTTCCGACAAAAAAACGTTTATTAATTAGGTAATCGTATCTCAAAACCACAAACAAACATCTCTTGGTAATATTCAAATAAAATATGAATCAATTAGATAATAGGAAATGTTTTGTTAATTATTTTGTATACCTAAAAAGAAATAATGCACTCCAATTGATTAGTGTGACATTGAAAGACAAAATGACTTATCCTTTCAGCAAAATTACAAAGTTTTAATGTAATAAAATTCATGTAATGAAATAGTATTTAACATTAGTAGCAAGGTACCTTGGGTGTATTGTTGAATGTTTTATTTGTTCCTCACTTGTAAAAAGTTATTATAAATGAATAATAAACCATTAAAAAATCTAAAAATTTCGAAAATCGGAGAAAAAATCATGTGAGCTTTAGACGTATTGCTTTGAAACGTACGGCATTTATTTTGTTAATTAATTATTTCATTTCAATTTTACGTTTCCGGAACGTTTTGATGGTGAGATTTACTGCAAGCTATCATTGATGAAGCAGCAAGTGTAGTTGCAAGATTACTGCCCGAAAAATCTTCATCAAGATATGAATACGAGTACGAGGAGTTCAAAAAGTGGCAAAAGGAAAACAACGTGACTGGTGTTACGGAAGACGTTATATTAGCGTATATCAATAAATTGTTTGTCAAATTCAGCCCGAATTTTTTATGGTCGAAGTGGTCAATGGTTAAGAGTTGTTTGGCAATTAGAGAAAACATTGATTTTTTGTGAACGAGATTCCCATCATTGACGACCCTATTGTTCCTCAACTCCTATAAGAAGGCCCAAAATTATTGGGAATCTCGTTCACATTGAATTTTTAAGGAGCTTTAATACTTTTACCAGAAAACATTGATGTTTGCAGGTTTGTTTTCTTATATTTATTAGTCAGGTTTTTATTTACATATGTCATTTTCTAGATTTCATAAAGTGGTTGCGTTTTTAAAAAGACGAAATGAACGCTACGTCCCCAAGAAAGCCAAGGTTCTGGCGAAAGAGCAAGTGGAAAAGTTTATCATTAAAGCTCCTGACGAGAAGTGTAACCACTGCCAAAATCATTATCATTTTTGGTATATTTGGATGTTGTCGGTGCGATGAGCTTCTATCCCTCACTGTAAATGACGTGGAGGATTTAGAGAAATATATTGTTGTCACCTTACGAGACACCAAAAATTTAACGACAAGGAGGTTTACAATAACGGACGATGGGTGTAGCTTTAAACCTTGTGGTCTTTATCGGAAATATGCGGCCCTACGACCTCCAAGAAGTAAAGATCTGCGGTTATTCTTCACGTACCGCAGTGGAAAATGTGTCGCCCTAAATATAGGTCCGCATACTGTAGGCGCAATACCCAAGAAAATTGCTGAATATTTGGAATTAGAAGAACCGGCACTTCATACAGGACATTCATTTCGACGAACTGGAGCAACGATGGTGGTTGATGCAGGTGGTGATACTTTGGCTCTGAAGCGTGCAGGGGGATGAAAATCAACACAAATTGCAGAAAGCTACGTAGATGATTCGATTTATAATAAGATTAAAATGGCAAAAAGAATGTTTCCACTTAAAGAATCCACGCCATCCACTTCTACAGAAAATATATGCGTAAGTACAAGTGACATAACATCTCCTGGAACCTTCAATATTACTGGAAATCACGTTAGAGAGTTTGTCTGTCATTTCAAATTACCTATAATAAGGTAAAATATAAGGACGCGTGTAAAATTTTACAGGCTAGCCAGTTATATTTTACAAGTTAGTAGCTAGTTAAGAGGCATTTTCAAGGTAACTATAGTGAGTTGATAAGCTCCTGTTTACAACTGAGGAACAAATAAACATTTTAAATGTAGTAATGTTCGCTTTTAACGTCCTAATACAAGCAGAATCGAGATTAAAAATTATACTAAACTCAAAAAAAAACTTTTTACTGTGAAATATCTGAATCTTTAGACATCAACAAGTTTTATGATGTGGAATAATTCATTTCATCGTCGTTGTTTGTAATTTAATTATACACAACTTTTGTTCAAACTATTTTTGATCTAATAGGTAATTACTGAGATATAACAATCACGCGACACTAATTGTTATAACAATATCTCCATCAATTCAATTATATTGTTGGAAATTCTATTTTAAACCATTTTTTTCTAAAACGTAATTTCATGTTCGCTTTTTGAGAGTGAGAATTTTCAACTTGTCATGGGCGCGCGTTTGTCCCGACGTACTAACGTAGTGTAGTAAGTAGCGTTCGTATAACAGCTTACCACTTAGATATATTTAATTATTGTTGGCCGCTACTGAAATGTTTAATTCGATTTTACAAATAGCTTCGCGGTGCACAATTTCTTGATAAATGTGGATATTTTTTCCTACAGCGTATCTAAACTCCACATCTTATAATTAAGATGTCAGGAAAACCGTCGTTTAGATTTTTATAAAACTTTGCATATGGGTTTTATATACAGTGAAAACGTTTAGTCTGGAATAATGGATATATCAAAGTTCCAGATCGTTTACGACAAAAACCCTTGGACACAAGTGGTTTAAATTCTAAGTTACTTCATTGTAACAAGATACTGCATTGATTATAAAATTTATAGCATAATTTTTGTGACAATACTTTTGTTTTTTAAAGCGCATATTTTCTGAAATTCAAATTAATTTTTTACCCCTCTACTTTTTGCAATGACGTCATCGATAATTTTTTTAAATGACACCACCTAATTTTTTTTGCAGTTTTGGGTAGATTTAAGCATTCTGAGTTCAGACATGTGACATTTTTGACATTGACGTTTACAGTTCCCAATATGGTAACTATTAAACTAAAATGAAAACTAGAGATATTTTACAGGTATTTTTTAAACAAGTAATTAAAATTGTTGTAAGTCACTTTAACAGTTGGTAACGATCATTTATTTACCTTTACTTTGAAGAAAATGTCATACAGGATCTTCTCATACTTGCCCTGTGTAAATATAACAATGTCCTCAGTGTTCCCCAGACACGAAATGTCTTTGTTAGACAAAAGTCAAAGAAGATTGTCCACAAATAAACTCCACGTCAGAAATAACAGCACTCCGCCTTGGGGACATTTTCTGGTAGTATTCAACACAAGGTTAAAGTTTCCCAATCTTACTTAAGCCCTTCTGAAGTTCTGCTAACCATTTGACAATAGACAGGTGAATCTGCCTCGCCTTAGAGTTGTGCGAGAAAAAGAATTTCGAGATCAACCTACTAGATCTAAACCAATCAAAGATTCTAGTTCACAGACAAGAATGAGTTCAGAATTAAACTTTTATTATCAATTACTTTTCAATTGTTTGTTCTCGGTAAAATAAATGTAACTTTCATTTTATTTTGTTGAAAATGATCACACATTTTCAATTTTTTTCTTCATTATTAAGCAACGCATCCACTTTAATTCTACTTACTAAAATAATATACCATTTTTTAATTATAAATTAAATTTTAAATTTAGTTTCAATATGCATATCGCATAAAAATCTAATGGCGCATTCACGTCTATTATTTCACGTTTATCCGTCCAGATACTTACAATTGAACTATAAAACCAATAGCTACAATTTCATGTTTCAATAGAAAAATATGTAAGTTGCTGCTTTCGGGTAATAAAACAAAAGTTTTCATGTTAAAAGTGATTTAAATTTCTTTACAATGGTAAGTTTTACCCATAAATTATCATCAAAGCCAATAAGTCCATTATTTAGAAAGTAATAAAAAGATATTTCCTTAAGAATTTCCATTGTTTTCCTGCAGGTGCTGCTTTTTCTAGAGCTTTCACAGCTCCATTTATTATGAGTAAAATTCAATTTTGTAGCGGAATGCTGAGATAGCGTGGCGCAGTCTTGAGGATGCCAGATATTTATATTAAATTCAGTTTCTTTCGTTTTAGAATTGATAAAATACGTTTAGTTATTGATCTATTTAGATATATTGGAAGTGGTCTAGACGGAACATTTCGTTAAATATTCGCTATAACTTTTAATAATAGTTTGTGTACAAATGATTGGTAATTAATGTTAATGATTAGTACAGTAACCTTTATATATAGTGCGCAAACAGTGAGTATTTTTGGGTTATTCTGTGTCAGTGGAGTTACACAAAACAATTCAATATGTACGCAGATTAATAGTAGTAACATGTAATTAAACAAAAAAAATAACTAAAATATTTGTGCCCTAAAATACTCTAATGTAAACAGCTTGGAAAATAAAATACACAGTATGTTTGATATCAATTAAAATTAATTTCATTAGCCAATCCTAGATACGTTTTATTAACTTAACGTATAATTTAAAAAATAAATCCACGTTTTCCACAGTTTAATAAACAATGGAACTTTAACTCTATCCTACGTTTTATTTATATTTCATAACTAGTCTCGACTGTATGAACTACATCGATTCTAAAATATGCACAACATCTAATTAATTTAAAACTAAAGTATAAAATTGTACCACGTGTCAATTTAAAAGTTAACTATATTTTGCATAATATTGTGCTTATTAATTATTATTTAATGCAAGAAATCATCACCAAAGTTTTGTTGTTCATTTTGCAGCCATAATTTAAGTTCTAGAAATAATAGATGTGACACATACTATTAAACTGTGTCAGATTTGGAAATGGCAAGAAGATTGTATGTTAGATATATGAAGGCAAAGTTCTAAAGTACACGAGCAAAGATATTTGCACGTTCACCAACACTATTTTTTAGACTACTGTAAAGATTAGATCTTACATTTAAAAAGAAAATAAAAACAAATATCGGGGACGGTATTTTTAGAGCAACCTTTTGACCGCACTGTAATGTACTATGGGATGTCGGAATTATGAGCTATACGGGTACAAAAAATGTTAGTGCTAACGAGTGTTCAAATAAAAAAACTGGGTTGAAAAAGTCGTGGAATTGAACTGTTTTAATTATTTTTACTTTAAACACAAAAAAAGTAAAGCAAAATAACGTGTGATAGCGTAGAAGTCTGCATTAAATCGTGCTATAAATATAACCTAAAAAGTTACAGAAACGAATGTGTTAAGATACCTTGAATTCTAATCTAAACTTTGTATAAGGTGAATACTAAAAATCGCCAAATGTCAAAAAAACTTCAAGCCCTACCCAGCCCAGTTTTTATTTGAACATCGCCATCCTTTAGCCCTTCAAATTTAAATTATCTTTACTTTTTTTTTGCGAAAATAATTAAGAATTACTTAATATTAAGGTATATGAAGCAGGAAAATGACACATCTGGCCTGATTGGGTTGCTCCAATCCTGCTTCAATCTTGAAATTTCAGGTCAGAATTAGAAAAAACTTCAAATTGAATTTACTTCTAAAATCCACGTTTAATATTTTTCACGCCAATAAAAAGGAGTGTTAGGTAGATCTACATACCATGGGTCTAAATCCCACATCTAGATCTAATAAGTAGATCTTGTATCTAAATTTGAATTTCTTGTAATTCAGATCTAATTCCTCTTGATCGAAATTCTTTAGATAAAGATCTTTAAAATGACCTACCTACACCATTTTAACCTTAATTTTTTAAGTATACTAATAGTTTTTTAAATAAGTAAAAATAGGTATTAAATATTAAGATATTGTTAAAAAACAACAGTGAAGTAAAATTTGTAGGAGATTTAATTTTTACGTTTTAGTTGCATTTTTAGTCTCACGATTAACAATGTAGTCCATTACAGCTTTACTATCACAATAAATTGAAGTATAGTATCAAAAGAAATGACTAAATATTTGAATGAATTGTATACTACAGGAGACCGGAAGGTATTTCCATTTGTAAGAAATGGAATTTTATTTTTCTTCTTGCTTGCAGTGTTAAGATTTTGGAACACGATATTCCATAATATGCAGTGTATCTTCTTCTGGTTTGTAACTTGCCTAAACGTCTCTAATTCTCAATCTTTCTTCTTTTTCTCTTTCTTAACCTTATTACTCTAAACAAGCATCGGTCAGTTCTCTAATGATTCTTTTGTCGATTCTTTCCATTTCTTCTGATCTCTGGTAGCTTATTCTATTTCCGCTGTATTCCCCCCACCCCCTGTTCATCTTATATCATCATTATCATCTAAGAGATTTTTGGTTTACCCCTCTTTTTCCTCCTCATTCTGCTTCTTGTCTCCAGTATCTTCCTCGGTAATCTATTTATTTCCATTCTCATAAGATGCTCATACCATTCCAGTTGTTTTTTTTTATTTTGCTTTTAATCGTTTTGTATTAAAGGGTTTCTATGTTTTATTTGTATGTTTTTATTTCTTACGATATAGTCTTGTTTAATTTAGTGTTAAGTTTAAAATTATAGATTTTAAAATAAATGAATAGAACTTTCAAATTTAAAAGGTAACTCGTTAATTTCTTCGGCAACAAAAAGTGCCAGCTGTGCTGAAATTTGATACAGGATAAAGCAGAAAAGTAACAACACAAGTAGGAAAGCCACAGAATACTAATTGTAATGTGGCTGGAGAAAGAGTCCACCACAATTACAATTAGAATTTTTAAAACAAATTGGTAAGTGCCTCTACTTTGAAATTTGAACTACGATAAAGTAGTGATCTAGCAACATAAACTGGAAGGGGTTACAAGATTCCTGCTTGTGTTGTGTGAGCAAAAAAAAATCTGCTAAAATACTACTTTGTTTTGTTAAGCGTAAAATTATACTTTACAACTAGTTAAATAAAGGTAACAATGTGAATGATTAATTTAAAATGTTCTTTATGAAAGGAAGAATAAGTTGTTTAAAAACCAAGGTATGTGTATTATTTCATCAAAGTTTCTTAATTTTTACTGGGTAGCAAAATTGTTAATGAATGTAGTGTTTTAAATCTATAATAATAATAAACAATAATTTTATTACTAAACTTATTTATTCGTATGGTACATTTTTAATATTGTATTGTGATATAAGTGTTATGTATGGTGCCCCAGAAGATCAGTATAAACCTGTATAGTGGGTGACGAAACCGCGTGCTAGACTATCTCCAGATACAACTGAAAGTCGTCAACAAATAAAAAAAATAATAAAAGGCATAAAACTGAACCTAAATAAGAATTCAATCATTTTTGATCAAATCGTGAAACGTTGTAAATTTAGCAACTGTGATGAATTAATTGTTTATATTAAAAAATAAGAATGTTTAGAGTATCATTTTGAAATCAACATACTAAATGCAATACATTCGATTATTATTTATTTCATCAAAATAAATGGAATCAGTTGAATGAAAAATCTCCAGTAATTGAATAACAGAAAAGTACAACAACGACTTCATTACAACATTCTACCAAAATTAAGAATAATTACAAATCACTCGTCATAACCAGCTTTAAGCTTTCAGACTAAAATATTCTTTTTTTCTTAATATTTTATAAGAAAAAAAAAAACAAACAGATAATCAACAAACTTAAACCTATTGGATAGGTCAATCTGATTTTTTAAAGCTTTCCAACTCCTCTGACTTACACAATTAATTTGTTCTTCTGAAAGAGATGATGTGAATGTTTTACTGGCTGGTGTGAAAGCCGTTTTATTATATTTACGATTGTCATCGATATAAAAGACAATTAAATGTACAGAGTGTGTTCGGCGACCGCCGTTTTCATAATTGTTCAATACCTTTCGCAGCAGGCAGTTTTAAGTTGTATTTTATGTTCTCACAACCGTCGCTAAACTAACGAACCTCCTTTCGCACCTGTCAATAAAAGATTCTGTGTTTATTGCAATGATGACAATATCTACTCTAGAGGAAAGGCGCCAAATTTAAATTCTTTTTATTGTAAAACAAAAATAAAAATCAATTTTTAAAGATAAAACTTATATTTTTACTAAAACGATATTTTGAGAAAACTTTGTATAACAAAAACAAGCTAATTTCAACATTTTATTAAAAAGAAAACGGTTGTCTAATTTGAGGCAGGTGGGTATTCATATTTGAGATGGTTGTCACAATGTCAGTTACTATTCACAAAATCTGTTTCCTACACAAAAGGAACAAATGAAGAAACTACTGTTGATCTCTCCACAAACTACATGTGCTTATCTGCGACACCTAGTAGATTTTGGCTAGTTCTCGCCGTGTCTATCTTTGGAATATCATCCCATGCAGAATAGCATCACTTCCACCAATCTCATCTGAAGAAGAATCAACCAGAGTACGGCTTTCACTGGTTTCGAACTCGAACTAGGCCAAGAAGGGTTCTGTAATTATTTTGATCTTAATCGTAATTCGTCTGAATATTTGGTGAATGTAATAACTTGTGACTTTTTAGATCTACGTTTTTTTTTTGTAAAATTCGTTCCTCGTCGGCGGACTTGTGTTTGCTATTTTTAACCAGAAATAACTCGACAAATTATTTTTGTAATTATTTCCGGGTTAGAAGTATTGTCTCCATCAACACTGACTTGCTGATCCCAGCCCAGTTTTTCGGAATTCATTATAATGTTTCAATAGTGGTTGTCCAATTATATATCTTGTAAAAATTCCTCAAGTTGCATATGACGAAACAGTACCCAAATGATTTTCTGTAAGCCAATTCTCGATCTATTGTACATTGTATGTTTCAAGTAAGGATATAAAGGACACATCTAATCTAGATTTTATTAGTTGAATGGGGAGGGTGACAAATTATTGTTATATAGTTTTCTTTGGCCAAATCAGTGAATGAAATGTTCTTTGTGTGAGAATAGTAGCCGTTTAAAACGAGTAACCCAAAGTCAGAAGCACTTAGTTTTGCGTATTTGGTAAAATGTTTCAGAAATTTAGTAAAAACGTTTGCTTGTACCCAACCTGCCCCAGTTGAACCATTCAGCATTTATTCGTCATGTTTTTATAGGAAAAATTATTAACGGTGGTATGTAAACTCCTACAGTATTCATGCAGGTAATAATGGTGGATAGTGAACCCCTTTATGCTAAAGCAAATGACGGAACTTGTTTTTTTTTTCATTTTAGAGAGAAAATCATTGTGTTTGTGTTGGACTACTGTGATGCCGGTTTCGTCTTTGAAAAGGATTTTGTAGTTCTTTCTCATATAATTCTGTGGTTCGTCCATAAAAACGTAGATTATGGACTTGTTACATAAATACCTATTATTCATGCAGCTGACATGCCTTGAAGCGTTTGCATCGAAAATTGCGGAGGTCTTTTTAAAAACAGTCGCAACCATTTTATTCCTGATGATATTGTACATTTATGGAATGGATGAGGTAAGATATTTCTACAAGCAAACTCAACTGCTAATCGATTGGTTGCTCTTCTATTGCTAACATCAGAAATACATCATCTCCCCCGGAATGTAGAACGTCCCGTAGATACAAGCAGTAGATTTTCTATACATGTTAGTGTCTCCTTCAGTCACCGATAGATGGCGTTATGCGTTGGCTCACCGGTTTCGTCATTGATTGAACATCGCCATTTAGTGTCGTGATGAATATCGATTCAGAGTGGATTATATTTCATCAAAGATGTCTGCGCGCTGTAATACCGGAAATAATGTTACCACACGATGGAACAACGCAATAATTTAAAAATAGATTTTTTAAGTTTTTAATATTTCATTTGTATAAATATTACTAGGATATACTGTTCAGTTTGTGTGAATTAATCTTTTATTTTAAATTGAGTGTTAGGTGTGAAAATAACAGGAAACTAAAATAGTATAATAATGTAACACGTATTGCCACCTATCGGCAACTTCGGGAAGTTCATATGCAAATATAGAATCATCTGAGCCTTATACATTCTGGAGGAGATGATGTATTTCTGCTAACGCGTATTTAACTCATCTTTTAAATCTCGAGTAAAAACAGGTTTCCAACTTATTGATAAGCTAACAAGTTCTTCTGGATCTTTTTTAAATTACCTAATGTTTTTTTGAATAATTTGAATTGCATAATTTCTAAAATTAGTAGTTTTTACAATTGTTGGTGTGTTTGTGATAAAGCTTCTTTTTTGTTTTTATTATTGCAACATGTACGGTTTTTGATTCACCTTTTTAATTTTTTCTTAGTTTGTTCCACATAAGTACCGCGACAGTCATTGCATTGAATTTGGTAAAATACGTTTAATTTTGATGTTTAAACAAACGGATAGAAACGTAGAAACCTATAAATTAAGACTCTTAGTTTTATCGGCATAATATATTATTTTAAATAGCGAGTTATGTATAATATTTAGAAATATTCAGCAATAGATAAATAGTGTGACACATTTATCTAATGCTGATGCATTTCCTGTAGAATTTAATTTTAACAGAAAAAGAAGTCGACTTCTGTGTACTTCTTTGCTAAATCTTTTTAAGATACATTTAAAACTACAAAACAATCAGATGAAACATTGTTTTGAGAAACGTTTTAAAACGGTTTATTGCAAGAAATCATTAAAACCGTACGAGTCGATTTTTTTACCTTGACTCTGCTATCGCAGCATTCTAAAGCAAGCATTCCCAATCCGAATTTTGTTCTGGTGCCTCTTTTCTAAGCTCTTCCTCTTCGAACGATTAACGACGCTATTTTACCCTCAAATATTATTCCATTCATAACCGGAAGACAGAAAATAATAGTTGTATAAACGATTTTTTATCATTATCATTTTATCATTTTATCATCAGAATAATTTTTTCCCCAAAAATGTCTATGGAGTACACACCATTCGTGAGAAGACTATACAATAAATTGTTTTTCTTCTATTAACCTTACCCTTTCAATGTAACAACGAAAAATGCCCTCCAAGCCTTTAAACATCAAATAAACATTATTTAACGAATTATAGAATTAAATTATAAATCACATCCGCAAATAGAAATAAAAGGAGCCTAACTCGTATTATAAAAACGTGAATTTATTTATACAAGTAAAAATAATAACAATCGCGTTTAAATGTCAACTTCTGATTGATAGGATTTTCTGTTTCGTTTTTTATTACTTTCTGTGTTCACCTATTTTATGTCTAGTTTTACAATGATTTATCATGAAACAATGTGTTTTTAAAGTTACCAAATCGCAATTTGATTTGCAGAAAACCTATATTTTAGTCAAATTTTTTCCAAGTAATTTATTTTGTGGCCTGAAAAGTTTTTTTTTTAAATAATCAAATTGAGTTCAGATAAAATGTATAAGATAAAAACATTATTTTACAAAAACGTGTTTTTTTAGACACGTTGATGCTTTTATTGTAGTTGATGTTAATGGCAATGTTAAAGCCACATTACCGTTTTAAAAGTTAAATCAGATTGCTATTTAAATTCTGAAGAATACCGGCCTTTCTTAAGATAAATGAACATTTACAACAAAACTAGATATCTTGTTTGTATCTCGTCATCCATAATACCGTAACATTTCAATCCGTTCTTTCATCGTTGTCGAACGTTTAATTCTAGGCCTGCAGAAATCACACTACATTTAGCAGAAGACTGACATTAATTAATTGAGACCCTTTTTGTTGTTGCTTTCTAGATTAAATGGTCTGTTGCAATTTTACGTTTTAATACTGTTTGCGTAGCAGCAATTTTGCTTTCTAATTAAATTTAAATATTTAGAAAAGCGTTTAGCTATCGAAATAAAACAAAGTAAATGAAATGAAAATGGAAAGTTTTTGTTGTATCTTTTAAGCGGCGACATTACAGGAATTCTCATAGTAAATAACCAAGAGTAAGCTATAAATTTACAATCACATTGTATAATTTCCTAAGCGCTATTCGCTTCCGTAAGTCACGATTGAACCAACTGACTTCTACTGATAATGGTTTTAATGCTATTTCAATTACTGCTGCATTAAACAAACAGATTTATAATTTGTCAGTGGGAAAGATAAGTGGTGAAATGTAATGCGAAGTAATTTGCTAAGATTGTAGATGTGTGAATCTTTGTTCACAGTTGCTTGAAAAGTTATGCGCATGAAATACACTAAACAATTGCATGTAGTTTATGTAATTTATGTGTTGTTTCTATTATGAACGAAATAATAAAGGTTTATTTAGTTACAATACATTTAACTTAGATCTAAGTTTCTTCAAAAGAATAGTGTAATGAAGTCCAAATTTTTATTATTCAACCATAAATACCGCCACATTCCTTTAGCCAATAGTCGGATAAAAAATAAATAATAGTTACGAAGCTGTACCATATTTTTCAGTGTAACTACTGTTTGCTTTAGTTGCGTTAGGACGCTATGATATATGGGTTTCTTGAAATTTTCATTCATATGATGAAGTGTGAGGTAATTGCCCATGTATAACCAGATTTTATTTTGGGAATTTGAAAAAATAAATTTGTTTAATTAATTGAATGAACAATGAACAAAATTGTACAAATAATTAAATATTATCACGACAGTAGTTTTCTGCTCGCGTGCATGTCCTCAAAGGATAAGTGCAGAAACAACCATTTTAAAACCGTATTGAAAGAAAAATCTCTTTCGGGATTGACCGTGTCAAAACGTAATTGCCACCTATTGTAAAAGTTTCATCAGCGGCAAGAAACTTGAAACAAACTTCCACTGAAACTTCTTTTTAGTCTAGAATCTGGCTTGATCACAAGTTGATAACCTGATTTTCTAGTTGTCAATTTTAAACTTTCTATTGTTTCTTTCAAGTTTCTCGCCTACATGACCCCTTACGATGAGGTGGCGAATCGTTGGCTATGGTAACCTTTTTCGAAAGGTCCATGAACATTTTTTTTAATAGAAAATGTTTCTCGGGCACGATGTTTTCAGAAAACTACTGTCATAATATTCACTATTATTACAATTTTGTTAACTGTTTATTCATTCAATCAAACAAATTAATTTTTTAAATTGCCAAATAAAATCTGGTTAAACATAGCAAATACCTCACACTTTATCATATGAATGAAAAATTTAAGAAGCTCGTATTAATAAAATACAGGGTGTTTGTTCCTGTTAAGGTTTGAACATTTGGAGAACCGGCAATGTAGCAATACAGAGTTAGTTATGTAATAAATGTCACTAGACAGTTATTTTTTTGTTCATGCGATTCAAATATAATTATTCATTTAAAAGTGATTTGAGGTTTTTTTCCCGCAACTTAAAAATGAATATAACTACACGAATTGATTACTTAAACATAAATAAATTTGATACTTGGAAAATACAAGTCGAGTCGCTCCTTATAAAAAACGGATGGATGGGCGTATGTGTCTGGAGCAAACCCGACCTGCAATAGTTGAAAATGACACAACTTCCGTAACAGCTGCCGCAGCTTGGGATGCTACTGATGTTAAAGCTAAAGCAGATTTAATTTTAAGCATTTTGACTCTTTCTTCAAGAGAAGTGTGGACTAAACTTGAATCAATTTACGAATCGAAAGACCTGCACGTAATGCCGTTCTATTAAAACATGTACTGTTTACTAAGATGTTGGAGGGCGATGATGCCAAAGACTATTTAAATAAGTTTTTCGATACAGTTGATAAACTCTCAGAATTAAATTTAGTTATAAACGATGAAATGCTCGCAATCATCTTATTGTACAGCTTGCCTACTTCTTTTGAAAGCAGGAATGCACTACCTACCACAGAAGCATTAAAAATCAAAACTTTAGAGGAATTTGAGTCAAGAAAAGATCGTTCTTCAGATAATGCTTTATGTTCTGCTGACATGACAGAAACAAAAAATCTGCAATGGATTCTCGACAGCGGATGTACTTCACACATGTGCGCTGACCCAGATAAGTTTGTTGAAAGTAAAGAAAAAAAAAAACCGTGGGCATGGCAAAACTCCAGCAGTTCTAAAACAGTGGGTGTCGGTAAAGTTGTACTTGTTCTTGATAATGGTAAAAATGACATTAATTGCATGCTTCAAAATACTTTATGCGTTCCTAACTTAGAAATAATAACTTTAATGTCGGTGTCAAAGTTAACTGATCGTGGGTATAAAGTGACGTTTAATGATAATCGCGCTATAATTAAAAACTCGAAAGATACTATTTCGGCTATTGCAGACAAACAAAGACAATTTATTTGTGTTACGTGAACCTCAAGAGGTTGCAAATAAACGTCAGACAAATCCGAGTGGTGGTTTTGGTGTTAAAAACTGGGCATGAACGGTTTAGCCACTTAAACGTTAGAATTTAATAAAAATGTCCAAAGATCAATCTGTCTTGGGTATGACACCATTATCTGATGATTTCACCACTAATGAATGCCAAGTTTGTCTGCAGGGAAAAATGGTCCAAGCAGTGTTTCCTAAAAATGCTGAAACAGATCAAGTAAAGTTTTAGAAATTGTCCATTCTGTTTATGTGTCCAATTAACGTTCCGTCATGTGGGGTGATGTTAACATTGCATTTTAGGTAAAGAGTATAAATTTGAATTTTGGGTTTGAGATTTTGATGTTTGTAGAATATATATTAAAGAAACTAAATGTTTCTTGAGTTTTAGAAATTATTTTGGAAGTTAGTAAATTAAATTTATTGAATGGTGAAGATTGTAATTTTGTGAAGTCAGATGAGTTAAGAAATGAATTGGTTTTATTAATATATTCATTTTATCGAGAATTATCATGCAGTTACCTTTATCTGCTTTAGAAATTATCAAATTATTTTGATTAAGTTTTTCTTTAATGGAATTAAATGTTTTAATTTCGACAGATTTGACTATTTATTAATTTAATTAATGAAAACTTAATCAAAATAAAGGTAACTGCATGATAATTCTCGACAAAAATGAATATATTAATAAATCCAATTCATTTCTTAACTCATCTGACTTCCAAAATAATTTCTGAAACTCAAGAAACATTTAGTTTCTTTAATATATATTCTACAAACATTAAAATCTCAAACCCAAAATTCCAAATTTATACTCTTTACCTAAAATACATAAACCAACCATCCTATTAGACCAATAGTTAATTACAAATCTTCACCAACATACTTTATTTCTAAATTTCTATCTCACATTATATCAAAAGAAATTAATTTCAAACCTTCTTATTCTATCAAAAACACAATTAAATTAGTAGAAAACTTATCTAAATTAAAATTAAAACAACAAAAATCTTTAACTTTAATATCTTTTGACATCGTTAACCTCTATCCTTCAATACCACCAGAAAAAAACCATTCGTTTAGTATCCAATTATTTACATGATAGTGAATTGCCTAACTTGATAGTTTCAGATATAGATAAATTACTTAAATTTTGTTTAAATAATCAATTTTTACTTTCAACAATCAATTTTTTAAACAAGAAAAGGACTACCAATGGGTTCTCCTCTTTCACCTATTTTAGCTGAACTGTTTATAAATAATTTAGAAGTTAATTTTATTTTCAAAATTCTATTTTTAATAAAAAAATATTTTATTCTGGAATAGATACGTTGATGACATTCTTTGCATTTTCGAAGGTTCTACATCAGAAATTCATGTTTTTCTAAATTACTTAAATAATTTACATCACAGAATTAATTTCACTTTTAGAAATTTCTCAAAACAATTGTCTTTCCTTTTCTAGATACGTATATTTGTATCGATTCAAATAATTCTATTAATTTTGACATTTATAGAAAACCTACAACTACAGTTCAAACAATTCCTTTTTCTTCAAATCACCATTTTCACAAAAACTATCAGCGTTCTACTTTCTTTTCAACCGTTTATTCAACATACCTCTATCAGAAACAAATTTTAAAAAAAGAATTAGACACAATTTTTCATATTGCTCATTTAAACCAATTTCCATTCAAAATTATTTTAAACATTTTAAATAAATTTAATTATGTACATAATTTAAAAATCTAACAACATTAATTCCAATTAATGAAAAACCAAAAATAAATACATTTCAATTCCTTTTATTCCTGAATTTATTAACATAATTAAAGATCTGAATAAATTAACTGATTATAAATTTGTCTTCAAAGCTCCTACCAATTTAGCTAACATTTTTTCACAAAAAATTAAATATAAATAATAGTCTTGAATCAAGCGGCATATACCAACTACTATGCTCTTGTAACAAAATATATATTGGTAAAACTAAAAGAAATTTTACAATTCGATTAAAAGAACATCTAAGATATCTTAAACAACCAGAAAAATATTCTTATAATTTAGATGCAATTAAATCAACTTTCGCTAAACACATTATCCAAAACAAACATAAACATTTAAATCATTCACTCATACATCCTTTTAAAATAACTAATTATAATAGACAAATTTTAGATAAATTAGAAATAATATACATTAAAACAACAAATCCAAATTTAATAATCAATGATCAAACAAATTTTGACGATCTTACATTAAATTATCAAACAGAATTTTTATGTCCTTAATATATTTAATTAACTCCAGATTCAAACATTTTACATACCTAGTTTATATATTTTTAAAAAAACCTTTTATTACAAACCAATTATGTTTTTCTAAATTTCCATGTAAACCAATTGTCATATTTAACGTTTGTAAATTAATTTTTGACAACTTCTGAAGATGACTCACAATATATTTTTGAGTTGAAACTAGTTAATAAATAATAAATAAATAAATAATATTGATTGCTTAAAGCGTAAATAATTTATATATATAAATAACCAGTATTTTAATAATGGATCTATTCATACATAAAAAAAACAACATATTATGTTTTGATAGATAAAATAAAATCATAATTGAGTAATAATAATGAGTATTTAAAGCGGATATTACTAAAAAATCCGTAAAATAAATTTTATTTGTTAAATTTTTATTTATTAACCGAAATGCATTTTCATTTATTAAGCGGCCTTCGTAGACGGTTAGTAATGTTTTTATGTTTTTTAACCAGAGTTGCATTCCAATTTTTGTAAAGAGTTGAAAATATTCATTCTATAAAATTATCGATAATAATTTTATTAATACAAAAAAAATTACGACCATTGGGATTGAACTCAGGTTTTTTAGTGTAAATTGTTATAAAAATTTGTTCTAATTTATCTATCTAATACCTAAGATATTTTGCTATATTGTGCTCAACCTGTGACAGAAAAAAGATATTCATTAATTTTAAATTTAACATAGAAAACGCATATGTCAACTTTTCCGTGGGACACACGGTATACTGAAAATACGAAAACTTGCTGTCTAAAATACACAAGTTGTTGACAAATACTATAAGAAAAAACTTGCGGATTTAAAACTGGCCCAAGAAAAGTAAAATTATGACAATTTCTAAAATGTTAGGCTAGCAAATTTTGAAACTGAGACGCCAGAAATACGATTTATGAAGCTTGTGGTACCTACACTCTCAATTAAAGTCATGTATAAACATAAATTTAAGATAATTCGACCCACCACAAATTACAATCTTTTCCAAATTCCAAAAATAAATCCAAAATTTTAGACAAATATGAATATTTTGAGGGCCTCTAAAAAAAGAATATTAAACAGTAACAATATTAATTTATTTCCAGAGGAAACACGAAATCAATCTATATTTTTCTGAAGAATGTCTCTGAAGATGATGTATTAGTTAGCCATAAGTAAACTTAAAACCTCACTTTCTTCTGGCCCAGATTTGGTTCCTTCTTTAACTATAAAATATTGTGCAAAGTCATTTAAAATAGGTCTCAGTAAAATCATAAATTTATTTATAAAAACTAATACTTTCCCCGAAACAGTTTAGAATTGTTGCTATTATTAAATCTGGCTATCTATTAGTAATATCTAATTGCTTGTTGCAATTTTATCACATTTCAGTAAAGTGTGTGAGAATATTATTTATCGTACCATACATACTTAAGTTCACAATAATATATTTTTTTTCTCTCAACGGATTTGTTCAACGTCGTTCTACTGCTACAAATGTATCTCTGAATCACTGGATAATGATCAAGTCGATGTTACTTACACTTACTTTTCTAAGGCATTTGATCGTATTGACCACAATATTATTATTCAGAAATTACATTCCTTTGGTTTATCTAATTCATTCATTACTTTAATACGGTCTTATTTATCAAATCAAATCCTCTATGTACAATATCTATATTACAATTCTTTCTCATTCGTTGCCTCTTCTGGTGTTCCTCAGGGGTCTAACCTCGGTCTTCTTTAATTTCTCCTTTTTATTAACGATTTACCAAACTTTATCTCTAACTACAAACTTTGTATGCAGATGATCTTAAGATATTTTGATCTGTTACAAGTACAAATGATTGTAAATCTCTTCAAATACATTTAAATAAATAGTGTAATAAAAACAAATTACAACTAAACATTAAAAAATGTAAAGTAATGACTCTAAATTTTCGGTATATTAGGGACCTACACGCTTATAATTATCTTAGCTAGTCGTTTCTATGTACGATAAAAAGTAAAGGAGGTATTGTCTCCAACGTTATTAATTACGATTGTTTAATTGTCTCTTTTGGGTATATTGTTTTAATTCTGAGTTGTAGCTGTATGTATCTAAGTGTTTGTTAATGTTATGTTTAGAAAAGATAATTGTTCAATTAAATTTTCGATATTACTATATTTTTATTCTATTTTATTTTGCTTATATGAACACCATTTAAACAGGGAGCCATCATCGAAAATACCATCGTCTTTTTTTACTGTAACAAGATGTGTTCCAATTTGTTGTTATAATAAAAACATTCTTGCAGTTTATGAATTATTGCTGACCTGAAAAATTTTTTTTTGTAACACCGTAGATATTCAGGTTTCGTTATACACTATGTACAAGATAAGAATGAACAGCATGGAGATCTTGAAAACGGTAGAAGATATAAGGTCGCTTAAATTGTAAAAATGTTGGGCAATTTAAAGTATATTTACATGGTGCTTGAAAAGTTTAATAATATTGTTCGTCTTCCAGATTTTAAAAAATTCAACTTTTTAGATTTTAATTTTCCGTATTTTTGCGCTTATTTAAAAAAATATTAGAAATCTACAAACACTTTTTCATTGACACTTTTAGAGCTTTAGAAAATGGACTTTCAAATTTTTAATCCAGCATTTCATCTCGAGAAACGATCAACAACTTTATTTTTTGTATGGCCGCATACAAAAACGCCATCGTATTTGGTAGTGCTTTTATTACAAATTCAACAATGTATTACACATAATCGTTTAGAACCTAATTTTCGTAAGAAATAGCTTTAAATTGCCTAACTTCTTTGCAATTTGAGCGACTTTCTCTTTTTAGCGTTTTCAAGATCCCCATGCTGTTCATTGTTATCTTGGACACAGTGTATATCCAATATATAACATGAATTTAGGAACAAAATCTGTAATGTAAAGGGGAGTGCAAAAGCTAGAAAAATAAACTACTTTATATGGAAGGAAAGGGAAACCGTAAACACAACAGAAACAATAAAATGATGCAACATGACACCCATTGAGAATATTCTGTGTTTTCTGAATGTCATAAAAAAATGTTTTAAATGAAAAATGAAGTAGAAATTATCGAACATTTTTAAAACGTAAACATACATACACAAAATCAAAATTGAAAGAAAGATCCGTTTATGGTGTCCAAACTAAAAGGTTACGGAGTAAATTACAATACAACCAGATGAATTAAACAAAAACTGCAACAAAAGTTTTTTGAAAACGTCAACTTTAATAGGAAGGGGAACGCACTTTAATTAAACTAAAATACGATAATAATAATACTTGAGCCAGTCTTTCAAAAAATGTTAATAGGGAATAGGGGTATTATTATTTATAAAGGTTTATACTTGTATCGTTGTATGTTTTAATTGATTTTGTAGTGTAGCGTTTGCATAATACAGGATGCTTGAACAACTTATCAAGTTGATTATTTCAAGTAAACTATGTGACAATTACAAAAATGGAAAGACAATATGATTTTCAATGGATAAAGAAGAGAATCAGATGAACTTTAATATCTGGCAATCATCCCTCACAGAGGGTAAGCACCCTTTTAATGGTTAAATACTATTTTATTTTTGAACGTACAGTATTGTCAAGGCAATGCGACGTTTTTGTTATTGTGCCTCAAGTACCTTTCACCTAATTAATCATCTGGTTTTCTCGTAATTTGCTCCGTAACCTTTAGTTTCGGTATGCAGTGATTCAACAAAAATATTAGTTATACTTAATAATAATAAGTTTATTGAATAAAAATATCATAAAGTAAAAAAAAAATTAAAATAAGTAATCGGAAAGCCGGTCTTCCATTGAATATCAAAAAATTTAAAATTAATATATACAGGGATGTCTTTTAAAAAATGCCGCAAGCCTAACCTAGCATATTACAATAATAATAAGACTTTTTTTTTTTGAAAAGAGATGTAACTTTTTGTTTTAAAGAAAAAGTATTTTTTATTATTATATTTAAATATACCTAGGAAAACAAATTTATTAAACTCCCGGAGATGTAATTAACAATAAATGAACTTTGACTAATCATATGTTTCTTGAAACCAAAAAACCAGACAACAAAGCAAATAAATGTCACTTTAAAGTTTGCGTTCCAGTTTTTTTACACATTATACGTTTTCTGTGTCATTAATAGTGATTATTTGTTTAAATAAGTAATAATAATAAATAAACTGTGCGAAATGAACAATAATCAATTGACGGACATAATTCAGGTATATTTTCAGTGTAATAAAAATCGTGATGCAGCAGTTCGTCTTTACAGAGAATTGTTTCCTCGCAGAGAAGTTCCAGAACCACGCAAACTTGTAAGACTATAGTGCTTTTAAAAACTAATGCGAGAAGAACGTCAATTTAACGAAAACGCCGAGCTGAATGTTCTTCTTAACATTGAAGAGAACCCAAGGACTTCCATTTGCGAAATTTCGCATAATATTGGAGCATAAATTCAAACCATACATTGCTCTAAAAGTATAGGTATTGAAGGAAATGATAAGAGAACAAAGATTTACAATTTTGCCGTTTTTATTTAAATTCAGTGCGACAAGACCCCGTCTTCACATAAAGATTATTTGATCAGACGAATGTGCATTCAGGGTCAATGGTATCATTTTTAATAGAAATATCCACCGACATCAGAGCCAAGAAAACCCACGATCTATGGTCTGAAACATATTTTTAATGAAGAGTTACTGTCAATGTGTAGTGTGGCATTTTGGGTAATAGATTAACCGCTTTTCATAAACGGCATTCTAAATCAAGAAAAATATTATCAGATATTGACGGAATAACTTGAAACATTTTTTAGATGAATTACCTATTGCAGAGTTGAATAGAATTTATTTTCAAAAAGATGGGGCCACCCATTATAACGCCAGAATGAATACTAATTGATTGACCACCACATTTAATGATAACTGGATCGGAACATATGGTCCTGTGCGATGGCCTGCCTGTTTTCCAGATCTTACTTAACTTGATTTTTGGTTGTGTAAAGATATTCAAGATCATGGTTATTTAACACAACCATAAATAATAAAAATTTTAAGAAAAGTATTATAGGTGCGTGTCGTGAAATACGCCCCAATTACATATAAAATGCATCCTATGCAGTACTTAAAAAGATGCTAGTTATGTTTTTGATTGTGGCTGTGACCAGCTTGAGCAGCACTTGTAGGTGTGTAGCGTAATTTTATTTTACTTTGTTAATTTATTTAATTAATTGTTTCGTGTTTGTTGTTCTTCGTTTAATGTATTTGGTGTTTAACTTTGTACGATGCATAATGTAACACTTAGTTGCTTTGTTTTTAATTGATATTCATTGCCTCTTTTCTGTATAAAATAAATTAGAGACTGGACCTCTAAAATGCAGTGTTGACTTTTCATTTTTTTTAATATACATGTTTCATAAAAGTAAATTTAATACACATCGTTGAATTGAGAAAATCTACATAATAATAATAACAAAAATTTTTATTGCCATTTGAAAAACAAAAGTTGACTATCGCTTTAAAAAAAAAGAAGTTTAAATATATTGCACTAGGCTCTCTTTATAATGTATTTAGAACCATTTCATTTAATTTTTTGTTTTTCGAAATCAGACTATAAATAACGCAGTTATAGCTTGCGGCGTTTTTTAGAAAACAGCTTGTATATACAGAGTGTATCATGAAGAGATTGCATTAGACGTTTAAGGAGAAGTAGTCCTAATTCAATTCTGAAAATTCTTATAACTAGGTTTTGACAGAAGCTCCATCTAAAAATATTAGCTTTGTTCGCACTTCCTGTTGTACCCGCAGTAACCATCAAATTTGATTTTTTCAAATAGAACACCTTGTATATTTTTAAGTTTTCAAATTTTATTATCCGCCATATTCTAAGTTTTTATTTGAGATATTTGTTCATATCTTTGCTGAGTAGTTTTTTAAACGGAGCGGACGTTGGCTACGTTGATAACGTAGAGGTTTGTATTTTAGTGAGTAAAATTTGTATTGATTAAATTCTAATCTGTTTTCTTAATCATTTGATTCTCGAGGTCCGCCATTCAAAAAACAGCTCCACCAAATGGCACATTCGAGAGAAATTTCTACACTAATGTGACATTCGGTGTCGCGTTTTTTTAATAATTGGCAGTTTTTTTCGTCTAATTACTAGACAAACAGATTTTCATTAAACAAGCCAAATTTCTACGCCTCGGCAAAATACAAACCTCTTATGCAATTATAAGTGAAATTAGCTTTGGCTTTATCTTTAAAACCCCTTCCTTTTCCAGAAGATCCTGCATTATCTTCAAAACTAACTCCTGGGAAGATACCATAATTATGCTAAACTTGGACTATGTACACTCTTTGGCTTTCAAATAAAAATTTTATTTTAAATAAGGATAAAACGTAATATCTCACCTTTTCGTTTAACAATAGATACTGGTCATTAGAGTTTTAAACTGTAAACATACATGTATAGGGGATGTACTTAAGACGCATAGCTGCGGGTGTAGATTGATTGAAAGTATTTTAATGATCCTAAATTAAAAGCCTCATATTAATTCTGTCACTTCTAACCTTAGAAAAATGTTCTATGTGTTTCAAAAATATGAAATATTTATTAAATAAAAATCTTATAAAATATATATATTCTGCACTAACCTCGGACAGTCCCACCTTTTAGTACTGAGTCGTGACCTGGGCTCACCTAGCCTTCCCTCCACACTCCACCTCTTTAGTAAAAATCTAAAAATATAATTTAAAAATAATATATAACACTCAGTAGATTTTAAACACTTTGATCCCTGTATATGTGCAATTTCTGTAATCATGTAAGCTACATACTCTAATAAATTATAATATACTTTTGCATCTCCAAAAGAATTTTTCAAAATTTAATCTTAGTTCAGCACACGCAAGGTACCAGGAGTAGAAAAGAGATATTGAGAGAGTGAGTCTGTAGAACCACGTGGAGAAATGCATGGTTCAATAAAGCTCCTAAGCTAAACAATTAATTCCTTACTTCATTGAGTTTCCTGCATAGGTCTCCGATTTCCGTCAGTGACAGGCCAAACAAAAATAATAAAAGCAATAATAAAGAGTTTGTATTTTGTTTTGTCATTTGTTTTGACGTATGTTTTCTCAGAAATACGTCTGGTTTCAAAAAATGTACTTAACTTTAAATTTTCAATATCTGTATGTATAAATAGTTTACTGTTGTAATTTTTATATTGTATTGAAATGTTATTAATAAAGACAATAATAAAACCAAAGTTTTAAAATTACATGTTTTTGGAAAACTGAGAAAATGCTATTTAATCATTTTAACGTAATGCATTGAGGTTCTCATTTAAAATAACAAAGTCGAACCTTTCAAATTAAAACAGCCTTTGCAAATTCTAAGTTTGATGATTTTCAGGGGCGTCCAATCAATATTAATTTTCGTAATTAAGGTTATGGCTAAATAGATATAAAACTTTCAGGACGCATTCAGAATCTTGTTTTTTGAAGTCGGAGAAAATGTAATAATATAAAGAAATACATTTGTGAAGAAGTGCTGAATACAAACACGTGGTTAGGTGGCGTCTGGCTTCCAAAAAAAAGTAATTTTTTATGTTATTTTACATCAGACGAAAAAGAGAGCACAAGATCATCATATTTTCAATAAAACATATCACAAAGAAATTACTTAAAAAAAATATGCAACATTATATGAAAATTACTACATAAAATACATTTAAGCATACAACTTATAAAGATGACTCAAATAATATACAGAATAATCGCAAATTTTACCAGTAAGAAACAATGAAATATCAAAAACATTAAAATAAATATGGATTAGGGCAAAGGGGAAGCCTAAGTCTACTGTTATTTATAATATGTATGGGATGATTAATATATTATATATTATAATAATTAAGGACAGAGTGAAAAAGATGACATTGGACATTTAAAAATTCAAAGAGTCAATGCAGTGAAGGTATTAACAAAAGCAAAATGGCAATGGGAGGAAAAAATAAAACGAAAACAGTGATTGAAGGAGAAAGAATTGAGTAAGCTTAAGTACTTCTTAAAATTTAGGGAGAAATATTGGACGAGAAAGGAAACCCAGAAAGCAACAATCGGATAAAGAAGGCGAATGTTGGGTGTTATCTGGTTGTCTCCTGGTATCAATTTTAAAAATCGCACGGTTTATTTTTGGTAACCCTTTAAATAGGTTTGTTAGAAGCCTGAGATAGACAAAATAGCACAGCCAGGCGTGTTAAGAAATGCATCATTAGCGCAATGCGAGCTGTATAATAGCATTTCTCTCGCGTGTGATATACGTTTCTCTACACCAGCAGTTTTTTCAAGTCGTGCCTTTTAAACATTTAGTCGTATGCAATCGTAAATAACTGCTTGTGTAAGATAAAAATTATTATTTATCTATAATTTTAAGTAAAAACTTTCAAGTTTCTGTGATGGCTCTTATACAATTTATACATTTAACCAATATAGTTTAATCAAAACATGACACTGTAAATTAAAATGCAGTATCCTAAAATTTATTTTAAGGTAAACTGGACAAAATTTCTGAGAGTATAGCAGCAGATGTGCCATATAATAATCAAGGTAATTAAAATTACAGACGCCACATTTATAAGCAATGTAAACATTCAATATTAAAATATTTATTTCCAGTTTTTATGATGTGTTAGGATTTTCTTTTCATTCTAGATTTTCAAGGCACATTAAAAGGTAAAAATGTATTTTAAGGCATTTTCAGGTGCATTGAATTAGCAAATGCATGTAACTGAACGAAGTGCATATCAGAG
>JALBCR010001678.1:0-20369 GCA_030710515.1 Abscondita cerata | reverse complement strand
TGTTCTACGCATTGATTTACATCATAATATGATAAAAAAGTCTCACAAAATGTTTTGTCAATTTTTGTCAAAAGACCAAAATCTATAGTCTTGGGTATAAAATCTGGAAAAAAATTTTGCTTTCGATTTGACTAAAAATTGGTCAAAAGAGTAATATTGAAGTGTAGAATACAGAAATACCATCAGTTGTCATCAAAATATTACTCTAAAATTATTGCCCACGTTTAGAGCTTTTGAGAAAAAAAGCTTCAAATGGGAAAATATAATTTAACCAGCAATTTTAAAAATTCGAAGAAACGGTTTGTACTACCGTGTTCTACGCATTGATTTACATCATAATATGATAAAAAAGCTCACAAAATGTTTTGTCAATTTTTGTCAAAAGACCAAAATCTATAGTCTTGGGTATAAAATCTGGAAAAAAATTTTGCTTTCGATTTGACTAAAAATTGGTCAAAAGAGTAATATTGAAGTGTAGAATACAGAAATACCATCAGTTGTCATCAAAATATTACTCTAAAATTATTGCCCACGTTTAGAGCTTTTGAGAAAAAAAGCTTCAAATGGGAAAATATAATTTAACCAGCAATTTTAAAAAATTCGAAGAAACGGTTTGTACTACCGTGTTCTACGCATTGATTTACATCATAATATGATAAAAAAGCTCACAAAATGTTTTGTCAATTTTTGTCAAAAGACCAAAATCTATAGTCTTGGGTATAAAATCTGGAAAAAAATTTTGCTTTCGATTTGACTAAAAATTGGTCAAAAGAGTAATATTGAAGTGTAGAATACAGAAATACCATCAGTTGTCATCAAAATATTACTCTAAAATTATTGCCCACGTTTAGAGCTTTTGAGAAAAAAAGCTTCAAATGGGAAAATATAGTTTAACCAGCTATTTTAAAAAATTCGAAGAAACGGTTTGTATTACCGTGTTCTACGCATTGAATTACATCATAATATGATAAAAAAGTCTCACAAAATGTTTTGTCAATTTTTGTCAAAAGACCGAAATCATAGTCTTGGGTATAAAATCGGGTAAAAAATTTTGCTTTCGATTTGACTAAAAATTGGTCAAAAGAGTAATATTGAAGTGTAGAATACAAAAATACCATCAGTTGTCATCAAAATATTACTCTAAAATTATTGCCCACGTTTAGAGCTTTTGAGAAAAAAAGCTTCAAATGGGAAAATATAATTTAACCAGCAATTTTAAAAAATTCGAAGAGACGGTTTGTACTACCGTGTTTTACGCATTGATTTACATCATATTATGATAAAAAAAGCTCACAAAATGTTTTGTCAATTTTTGTCAAAAGACCAAAATCTATAGTCTTGGGTATAAAATCTGGAAAAAAATTTTGCTTTCGATTTGACTAAAAATTGGTCAAAAGAGTAATATTGAAGTGTAGAATACAGAAATACCATCAGTTGTCATCAAAATATTACTCTAAAATTATTGCCCACGTTTAGAGCTTTTGAGAAAAAAAGCTTCAAATGGGAAAATATAGTTTAACCAGCTATTTTAAAAAATTCGAAGAAACGGTTTGTATTACCGTGTTCTACGCATTGATTTACATCATAATATGATAAAAAAGTCTCACAAAATGTTTTGTCAATTTTTGTCAAAAGACCGAAATCATAGTCTTGGGTATAAAATCGGGTAAAAAATTTTGCTTTCGATTTGACTAAAAATTGGTCAAAAGAGTAATATTGAAGTGTAGAATACAGAAATACCATCAGTTGTCATCAAAATATTACTCTAAAATTATTGCCCACGTTTAGAGCTTTTGAGAAAAAAAGCTTCAAATGGGAAAATATAATTTAACCAGCAATTTTAAAAATTCGAAGAAACGGTTTGTACTACCGTGTTCTACGCATTGATTTACATCATAATATGATAAAAAAGCTCACAAAATGTTTTGTCAATTTTTGTCAAAAGACCAAAATCTATAGTCTTGGGTATAAAATCTGGAAAAAAATTTTGCTTTCGATTTGACTAAAAATTGGTCAAAAGAGTAATATTGAAGTGTAGAATACAGAAATACCATCAGTTGTCATCAAAATATTACTCTAAAATTATTGCCCACGTTTAGAGCTTTTGAGAAAAAAAGCTTCAAATGGGAAAATATAGTTTAACCAGCAATTTTAAAAATTCGAAGAAACGGTTTGTACTACCGTGTTCTACGCATTGATTTACATCATAATATGATAAAAAAGTCTCACAAAATGTTTTGTCAATTTTTGTCAAAAGACCAAAATCTATAGTCTTGGGTATAAAATCTGGAAAAAAATTTTGCTTTCGATTTGACTAAAAATTGGTCAAAAGAGTAATATTGAAGTGTAGAATACAGAAATACCATCAGTTGTCATCAAAATATTACTCTAAAATTATTGCCCACGTTTAGAGCTTTTGAGAAAAAAAGCTTCAAATGGGAAAATATAATTTAACCAGCAATTTTAAAAAATTCGAAGAAACGGTTTGTATTACCGTGTTCTACGCATTGATTTACATCATAATATGATAAAAAAGTCTCACAAAATGTTTTGTCAATTTTTGTCAAAAGACCGAAATCTATAGTCTTGGGTATAAAATCGGGTAAAAAATTTTGCTTTCGATTTGACTAAAAATTGGTCAAAAGAGTAATATTGAAGTGTAGAATACAAAAATACCATCAGTTGTCATCAAAATATTACTCTAAAATTATTGCCCACGTTTAGAGCTTTTGAGAAAAAAGCTTCAAATGGGAAAATATAATTTAACCAGCAATTTTAAAAATTCGAAGAAACGGTTTGTACTACCGTGTTCTACGCATTGATTTACATCATAATATGATAAAAAAGTCTCACAAAATGTTTTGTCAATTTTTGTCAAAAGACCAAAATCTATAGTCTTGGGTATAAAATCTGGTAAAAAAATTTTGCTTTCGATTTGACTAAAAATTGGTCAAAAGAGTAATATTGAAGTGTAGAATACAGAAATACCATCAGTTGTCATCAAAATATTACTCTAAAATTATTGCCCACGTTTAGAGCTTTTGAGAAAAAAAGCTTCAAATGGGAAAATATAATTTAACCAGCAATTTTAAAAATTCGAAGAAACGGTTTGTACTACCGTGTTCTACGCATTGATTTACATCATAATATGATAAAAAAGCTCACAAAATGTTTTGTCAATTTTTGTCAAAAGACCAAAATCTATAGTCTTGGGTATAAAATCTGGAAAAAAATTTTGCTTTCGATTTGACTAAAAATTGGTCAAAAGAGTAATATTGAAGTGTAGAATACAGAAATACCATCAGTTGTCATCAAAATATTACTCTAAAATTATTGCCCACGTTTAGAGCTTTTGAGAAAAAAAGCTTCAAATGGGAAAATATAATTTAACCAGCAATTTTAAAAATTCGAAGAAACGGTTTGTACTACCGTGTTCTACGCATTGATTTACATCATAATATGATAAAAAAGTCTCACAAAATGTTTTGTCAATTTTTGTCAAAAGACCAAAATCTATAGTCTTGGGTATAAAATCTGGAAAAAAATTTTGCTTTCGATTTGACTAAAAATTGGTCAAAAGAGTAATATTGAAGTGTAGAATACAGAAATACCATCAGTTGTCATCAAAATATTACTCTAAAATTATTGCCCACGTTTAGAGCTTTTGAGAAAAAAAGCTTCAAATGGGAAAATATAGTTTAACCAGCAATTTTAAAAATTCGAAGAAACGGTTTGTATTACCGTGTTCTACGCATTGATTTACATCATAATATGATAAAAAAGTCTCACAAAATGTTTTGTCAATTTTTGTCAAAAGACCGAAATCATAGTCTTGGGTATAAAATCGGGTAAAAAATTTTGCTTTCGATTTGACTAAAAATTGGTCAAAAGAGTAATATTGAAGTGTAGAATACAAAAATACCATCAGTTGTCATCAAAATATTACTCTAAAATTATTGCCCACGTTTAGAGCTTTTGAGAAAAAAAGCTTCAAATGGGAAAATATAATTTAACCAGCAATTTTAAAAAATTCGAAGAGACGGTTTGTACTACCGTGTTCTACGCATTGATTTACATCATATTATGATAAAAAAAGCTCACAAAATGTTTTGTCAATTTTTGTCAAAAGACCAAAATCTATAGTCTTGGGTATAAAATCTGGAAAAAAATTTTGCTTTCGATTTGACTAAAAATTGGTCAAAAGAGTAATATTGAAGTGTAGAATACAGAAATACCATCAGTTGTCATCAAAATATTACTCTAAAATTATTGCCCACGTTTAGAGCTTTTGAGAAAAAAAGCTTCAAATGGGAAAATATAATTTAACCAGCAATTTTAAAAATTCGAAGAAACGGTTTGTACTACCGTGTTCTACGCATTGATTTACATCATAATATGATAAAAAAGTCTCACAAAATGTTTTGTCAATTTTTGTCAAAAGACCAAAATCTATAGTCTTGGGTATAAAATCTGGAAAAAATTTTGCTTTCGATTTGACTAAAAATTGGTCAAAAGAGTAATATTGAAGTGTAGAATACAGAAATACCATCAGTTGTCATCAAAATATTACTCTAAAATTATTGCCCACGTTTAGAGCTTTTGAGAAAAAAAGCTTCAAATGGGAAAATATAATTTAACCAGCAATTTTAAAAATTCGAAGAAACGGTTTGTACTACCGTGTTCTACGCATTGATTTACATCATAATATGATAAAAAAGTCTCACAAAATGTTTTGTCAATTTTTGTCAAAAGACCAAAATCTATAGTCTTGGGTATAAAATCTGGAAAAAATTTTTGCTTTCGATTTGACTAAAAATTGGTCAAAAGAGTAATATTGAAGTGTAGAATACAGAAATACCATCAGTTGTCATCAAAATATTACTCTAAAATTATTGCCCACGTTTAGAGCTTTTGAGAAAAAAAGCTTCAAATGGGAAAATATAGTTTAACCAGCAATTTTAAAAATTCGAAGAAACGGTTTGTATTACCGTGTTCTACGCATTGATTTACATCATAATATGATAAAAAAGTCTCACAAAATGTTTTGTCAATTTTTGTCAAAAGACCGAAATCATAGTCTTGGGTATAAAATCGGGTAAAAAATTTTGCTTTCGATTTGACTAAAAATTGGTCAAAAGAGTAATATTGAAGTGTAGAATACAGAAATACCATCAGTTGTCATCAAAATATTACTCTAAAATTATTGCCCACGTTTAGAGCTTTTGAGAAAAAAAGCTTCAAATGGGAAAATATAATTTAACCAGCAATTTTAAAAATTCGAAGAAACGGTTTGTACTACCGTGTTCTACGCATTGATTTACATCATAATATGATAAAAAAGTCTCACAAAATGTTTTGTCAATTTTTGTCAAAAGACCAAAATCTATAGTCTTGGGTATAAAATCTGGAAAAAAATTTTGCTTTCGATTTGACTAAAAATTGGTCAAAAGAGTAATATTGAAGTGTAGAATACAGAAATACCATCAGTTGTCATCAAAATATTACTCTAAAATTATTGCCCACGTTTAGAGCTTTTGAGAAAAAAGCTTCAAATGGGAAAATATAATTTAACCAGCAATTTTAAAAATTCGAAGAAACGGTTTGTACTACCGTGTTCTACGCATTGATTTACATCATAATATGATAAAAAAGCTCACAAAATGTTTTGTCAATTTTTGTCAAAAGACCAAAATCTATAGTCTTGGGTATAAAATCTGGAAAAAAATTTTGCTTTCGATTTGACTAAAAATTGGTCAAAAGAGTAATATTGAAGTGTAGAATACAGAAATACCATCAGTTGTCATCAAAATATTACTCTAAAATTATTGCCCACGTTTAGAGCTTTTGAGAAAAAAAGCTTCAAATGGGAAAATATAGTTTAACCAGCTATTTTAAAAAATTCGAAGAAACGGTTTGTATTACCGTGTTCTACGCATTGAATTACATCATAATATGATAAAAAAGTCTCACAAAATGTTTTGTCAATTTTTGTCAAAAGACCGAAATCATAGTCTTGGGTATAAAATCGGGTAAAAAAATTTTGCTTTCGATTTGACTAAAAATTGGTCAAAAGAGTAATATTGAAGTGTAGAATACAAAAATACCATCAGTTGTCATCAAAATATTACTCTAAAATTATTGCCCACGTTTAGAGCTTTTGAGAAAAAAAGCTTCAAATGGGAAAATATAATTTAACCAGCAATTTTAAAAAATTCGAAGAGACGGTTTGTACTACCGTGTTTTACGCATTGATTTACATCATATTATGATAAAAAAAGCTCACAAAATGTTTTGTCAATTTTTGTCAAAAGACCAAAATCTATAGTCTTGGGTATAAAATCTGGAAAAAAATTTTGCTTTCGATTTGACTAAAAATTGGTCAAAAGAGTAATATTGAAGTGTAGAATACAGAAATACCATCAGTTGTCATCAAAATATTACTCTAAAATTATTGCCCACGTTTAGAGCTTTTGAGAAAAAAAGCTTCAAATGGGAAAATATAATTTAACCAGCAATTTTAAAAAATTCGAAGAAACGGTTTGTACTACCGTGTTCTACGCATTGATTTACATCATAATATGATAAAAAAGTCTCACAAAATGTTTTGTCAATTTTTGTCAAAAGACCAAAATCTATAGTCTTGGGTATAAAATCTGGAAAAAAATTTTGCTTTCGATTTGACTAAAAATTGGTCAAAAGAGTAATATTGAAGTGTAGAATACAGAAATACCATCAGTTGTCATCAAAATATTACTCTAAAATTATTGCCCACGTTTAGAGCTTTTGAGAAAAAAAGCTTCAAATGGGAAAATATAGTTTAACCAGCAATTTTAAAAATTCGAAGAAACGGTTTGTATTACCGTGTTCTACGCATTGATTTACATCATAATATGATAAAAAAGTCTCACAAAATGTTTTGTCAATTTTTGTCAAAAGACCGAAATCTATAGTCTTGGGTATAAAATCGGGTAAAAAAATTTTGCTTTCGATTTGACTAAAAATTGGTCAAAAGAGTAATATTGAAGTGTAGAATACAGAAATACCATCAGTTGTCATCAAAATAAAAATAAATAGAGATTGAGAAAACTAAGCTAAGCATAAAAAAAAGGAAATCTAATTAAAATTAACTAACGAACTAACCTAAAATTAAGCTTATTTACTAATTAATAAACTAACGACTAAAAACATATACAAAAGATACCTATTCTGGTTACCGTTGTTTCAAACTTTTATTAATTTCACTTCCACCCCTTTATGACAATTTTGTACCAAAAGCAATAAGAATCATTATCAATTTGCATAGCCAATAATTATCATAATTTTTTATTTGAATTTTGTTTTCGACAAATTTGGTAAAAGTTTATATATTGTTTTGTATGAGTTCTTTTGATTGTATAATAAACCAGTCACAATTTATTTACCTTTTTTGTTCATAACTTTCTTTTGTCCTTACCAACTTTCCTGGCGTCCTAGAAGGTCTAACTAGGCCGTTAATTAATAAAACAAAAGTAATAGACCAGGCGCCCACCTAACAACTAATAATCTTATTCAATTCTATCCACGGCCTCAGCCAAGAGTTAGTCGAGTACGTGCCCTTCCAACAGGACACAAGGAAAGTGCACCGTGGATGATCCTCTTTTCCTTCGAAAATTATTTTCCACGTTACACTTTTATTTGGCGCCCAACGTCATTAAAATTCCTATTTTTGTGCTGTTTATTATACAATCATGAACATGGATGATATAAATCAGATTAAACCTATTCATTTATTAACAGATGAACTTAACTATGAATTGCGGATTCGCGGAATCGTTACAAATAAGGACACAAGCACTAAACGCAAAATGCTTGCTAAACTATTACAAAAGGATATTCAGCGCCCCGGTGTTTCTTATGCAGATCCATCTTATGATTTTCAAACAGAAACGATAGAAATTAATAAAATAATTAGTTCTCTGCGGACCTTAATAGAAGAATTTGAAGGGAATATTAACGATTCAGTTTATAATCGCGTTTGTTCTCGAATCATACATCTCTCATATCGCTCTAAACGTATTCAGATTGACAAAGATACTCCTAAGGAAATTATAACATTTCGAAATGAAGCAATTGCTTCTGCTTTGGAATTGGAAGCTTTACTTGCCGATAAGATCATAGTGCAGCCCACAGTAACATCTGCCGATACTGTTTCTGTGCCTCCCATTGCACCCACTTATACTATTCGTTCTTTTGAGGCTAAACCAGTTCCTGTCTTCAAATGGAATTTGAAGTTTTCCGGTTCCAAAGGGGCAGATATTTTAGATTTTTGCAAAGAGTAGAAGAATTACGAATTGCCAGACATGTTGACACCACTGAATTATTTAATTCATCTATCGAATTATTTTCTGATAATGCCCTAACTTGGTTTCGTTCTGTTAAGAGTACAATTAATAATTGGGATAGTTTAGTTACACGACTTAAGCAAGAATTTCTCCCAGTAGGCTATGAAGACGACATATGGGAAAAAATTAGGTTGAGGTACCAAAAACGTGATGAGCCTGTTAACGTTTTTGTTGCAGTTTTAGATAATTTATTTAGTAAGTTAGGACATTTTGTGGCGGAAACCACCAAACTTAAATACATCACAAAAACTTATTACCCCATTACGTCGACCAAGTTACTCTTTGTGACATAAATAGTGTAACTCAATTACTCGAATTGTGCAAAAAATTGATTTTGCTAAAGACATAAAGGATAAACAAAAACCCCCAAGTTGTAGGTACTCAAGTGTTAACACAATAACTCCTGGATATAGTAAAGATCCCGATCAATCTTTTGCCCATGCAAGTAATTATAGTAAATGTCAATCAAGTACAGGTGTTATAAAAAATTTAATGTAATTTGTTGGAACTGTCAGCAGCCCAACCATACTTTTCATAATTGTACAGCCAGAAGGACAACTTTTGTTTTAAATGCGGTAGACCCGGCGTTGTAAGTAGTAGTTGTACGTGCTCAAAAACGAGCACAAAAGGCATTAAAACGAGGCTGGTTAATGTCTTCTAATAGTATATCAAAAGCCTCACTTATTCATAATGGTTCACCCTCTTGGCAAGATTGGCTTAAGTACGTACGAAAGTTTTATAAAGAAAATTAATTTTGAAACCAGAAATTTCCCTTTATTTAATAAAAACAATATGATAATAGACCCTACGTTCTTGTTAATATTTTAAATGTCGAATTGGTAGCGTTAGTAGATTCGGGAGCAAATAAATCCATTTTAGGAAGCAATTCATTTAGTTTACTCAACAAACTCCAGTTTAAACCCTGTAAATCTCTCATAAAATTTGTTACTACTGCAGACGGCAATAAACAACCAGTTACTGGAATAGTTGATATACCTATTACCCTAAATGATTTTAGTAAATTAATTCCATTTCTAGTAGTACCTTCTTTAAATCAAAATATTATCTTAGGTAGTGATTTCTGCAAGGAATTTGGATTGAGTTTAGATTATAAAATGAAACGTGGCTAGCCCAAAGCAGTTCTCAAAACACTAATATCAATGTGTTAGAAACAAATGTGTTAATTAGTCCTAAGTTACCAACTTATTTGCCTCAACAACAACAAAGAATTAATGATATTAAAAATAAATTCACTGAGCTATGTAGTGAAAATAGACTAGGTCGTACCCAAGTCACTTCACATATTATTGACGTTGGTAATAGCAAACCGTTTAAAGAACGCCAATACCAAATGTCACCATACATGATGGACCATTTAATTAAAGAACTAGAAAAATGTTACGATTAGGTGTTGTTGAACCCTCGTCTAGTCCATTTAATTCACCCGTCCTCCTTGTTAAAAAAACTCCGGAGAATTCCGTTTCTGTTTTGATGGCCGTAAATTAAACTCGATTACGAAGCCTGATTCGTATCCGTTACCCAGGTTGACAGAATTTTGAGTTTACTCAAAGATGCAAAATACATTTCATCAATTGATCTTCGAAACAGTTTTTGGCAAATACCCTTAGATAACACATCCAAAGAAAAACAGCCTTTTCGGTTCCTGGTCACGGGTTATTCAATTTACAGTTATGCCTTTTGGCCTGAGTAATGCCGCTCAAACGCTGCAGCGATTAATGGACACCTTGTTTGGACCTCAATTTGAGCCGAACATTTTTGTTTACTTAGATGACATCATCGTCGTGTCTAATACTTTTGAGAAACACATGCAATTATTAGAGGATGTTTATTTAAAACTTAAGAAGGCAAATCTCACTATAAATTTAAAAAAGTGAATTTTTTAAAATGAACTCAAGTATCTTGGTTTTATTATAGATGGTACAGGCAATGGGTTGCGGACAGATCCAGAAAAGGTAGCGACTATGATTAATTTTTCTAGACCAAAACTTATACCGAAGTAAAAGGTTTCTTGGGATGTGTTCGTGGTACCGTCGTTTTATAAAAGATTTTTCCTCTCTTGTAGCTCCATTAAATGGTTTGATTCTGGGCAAATACAAGAAACAAAATGTGACTTGGACAATGGAAGCAGAAGATGCTTTTATAAAAATTAAACAAGCTCTAGTTACAGCGCCTATTTTAAGAAGTCCGGACTTTTCTCAGCCTTTCACAATCCAGAGCGACGCTTCTAATGTAGGTTTAGGTGGCGTACTTACCCAAAATATTGACGGCGAAGAGATCGTCATTGCTTATTGCTCTAGATCCTTAACAAAGCCTGAGCGCAACTATACGGTGACTGAAAGAGAGCTATTAGCACTTATATTTTCGATTGAAAAATTTAGACCGTACGTGGAAGGTGTTCGATTTAATGCTGTCACAGATCATCACTCACTTTTATGGCTCCATAGATTGAAAGACCCAACAGGTCGTTTGGCTCGCTGGTCGGTGAAATTGTCCCAGTATTCTTTTAACCTTGTTCATAGAAAAGGAGATCTTAATGTTGTAGCAGATGCTCTTTCACGAAATCCTTTTATTGAGATCGGCCTTATTACTGTTGACCCTACAGATTGCGACGAAGGTTATGTTCGTTTAGCAAATAATATCAAAAACAATCCTGACAAATACCCCCAGTTTCAAGCTAAAGACTATCTCATCTATAAACATTCCTCCCCTAAGATCTGTTTCAAAACTAACTTGAAAGAGTGGAAACTGCTAGTGCCCAATTCAAAAGAAAAGAAGTAATTCAATCTTGTCATGATGAACCAACTTCTTCGCATTTTGGATACTACAAAACTTTAAAACGTATTCAGGAACAATACTGTTGGCCCAACATGCAAAACCATGTGTTAAAATATGTTAGAAACTGTAGTGTTTGTGGCGAACAGAAAGCCCCAATTCACCCACTTCTGGACTCATGGGTTCAGAAAAAATGTGAGTATCCCTGGCAAATTATTGCTGTGGATATTTTAGGACCTCTGCCCAGATCGATTAAAGGTAATCGATACCTATTAGTAGTTAGTGACTGGTTCACCAAATATTCGTTGTTATTTCCCGATGCGAGATGCTAAAGCATCTCCCATTATTAAGTTTATGGAGAACCAAATATTCTTGGTACACGGAGTACCACAATTTATACTGTGTGACAATGGTCCACAATTTGCTGGTTCTGCTTTTCAGGCGTTGTCGAGGCAGTACAAAGTCCAAAAATTTGGTATAATGCAAGATACCATCCCCAAGTTAATTTTGTTGAAAGGTCCAATAGAACCATAGGCACAGCCATTAGATCATATATCGGAGACAATCATCGAAATTGGGACGTGAATTTAGCAAAAATCAATTTGCCTTAAACTCCTCTGTGCACGAAGTCACAAATTTTACTCAAATTTCTTAAATTTCGCTCGTAATGTCCCCATTTCAGGAAACTATTATGGTGCCGTTACTACTACGAAAGGCTGTGAGCTATTGCCCGAAGAACGAGACAAATATGTCAAAGAAATTAAACATCTACATGACGTCTACAATTCAGTTAAAAATCAATTGCATAAAGCTTATAAAAGAAATGCTAGTACTTACAATTTAAGGAAAAGAGACACTTCACTCTCTGTTGGCGACAAAGTGTGGCTTCGCAATAAGGTTCAGTCAGATGCTTCGGCAAATTTTTCAAGCAAGCTTGCCCCTAAATTCGTTTTGTGCACTATCAAACAAAAATCTCCAACTTAGTTTATGCGCTCCAACACAAAATGGCACGGATGCTGGTAACTGGCACCTTAAAGATCTTAAAGAGTACTTAGGATCTAATTCAGATGTTTCTGTAGGATAGTTTAATTTGAGGGTTCCTTTTGATTGATTTAGTTAGTTAGAGTTAGAAAAAGAATTTATCCTTTTCGTTGTTTAAATTTAGCAACTGTTGAGTACATCGAGTTGACCCCACCGATTTTCGACTCGTCCCGATTTGTCCCTACTGATTGTGACCCTTTTACAGGCGTTTGGTACGCGTAGTTACTACACTCGTTTGTATTCAATGGACTCTTTTATTATGAGATAATCTCATCTAAATTTTTTTGCTATACGTTTGAGAAGTTAATTTTTTGGAGAAGGGCAGTAAAACATGTTTATATTTTGTTTCTACATTTAAATCGATTATTAAATTACCGGAGTATAGGCAACCAAATTGTCAAGTGTAAATGTTTATAACTTTATTTCAATTATCATAAACTCTTGACCCCGAACAATCGAAATTGTTAGAAAATTTGTAGTATAATGGTTTTCAAAAGCGTTAAAAGTCGCGATGCGAATGCATCGTATTCGTTAGTTATAGTTTTTAAAATTAAAACGAATTTCCCGGTAGCTGATAGCGTCGGTATGTACCACATCTAATTCCTTAGAAACTATAGCCTACTTATTTACTATAGGGAAGTTTCCGAGGGCCAATCCATTAAAGTAAAATAATAATACGTATTAAAAGGAATTCAGCTTATCAGCATTCCGATAATTTTCAAACTAGGAACCGTTCGCGGATATTGGCTCCTGTCAACATTTTGGTTATTTATGGAATTGGAACCTCATTGTTATTTCTTCGTTTCGGAAGCGCAAGTATCTACGCTTCTCTTTGGCGTCTTGGCCGCCGTATCTTCAAGTTACTGATAAGGTCAGATGTTTGATTATTTTACTTTGTACGCTTGACAAAAATAACGTACCAACTATATTCCGCGTTTATCATCTCCGTTATCACCGCAAATTAGTTATATGCATCAACATGTACATAAATATAGCATAAAAGAATTTTTAGTTGTAACGGGCGTGCATTTTAGATAATTTTCTCCCCACATTTTTTGTTTTCTTTTACGTATGGTCGCATACAATAATTTTAGAAACGTTCGTACAACAGTAGCCAAGTCAATAGAATAAGAAATTAAATTTGAGTTCAAAATAAAAAAAAAAAAATAAAATAAATAGAGATTGAGAAAACTAAGCTAAGCATAAAAAAAAAGGAAATCTAATTAAAATTAACTAACGAACTAACCTAAAATTAAGCTTATTTACTAATTAATAAACTAACGACTAAAAACATATACAAAAAGATACCTATTCTGGTTACCGTTGTTTCAAACTTTTATTTTTAAAAATTCGAAGAGACGGTTTGTACTACCGTGTTTTACGCATTGATTTACATCATATTATGATAAAAAAGCTCTACAAAATGTTTTGTCAATTTTTGTCAAAAGACCAAAATCTATAGTCTTGGGTATAAAATCTGGAAAAAAATTTTGCTTTCGATTTGACTAAAAATTGGTCAAAAGAGTAATATTGAAGTGTAGAATACAGAAATACCATCAGTTGTCATCAAAATATTACTCTAAAATTATTGCCCACGTTTAGAGCTTTTGAGAAAAAAAGCTTCAAATGGGAAAATATAGTTTAACCAGCAATTTTAAAAATTCGAAGAAACGGTTTGTATTACCGTGTTCTACGCATTGATTTACATCATAATATGATAAAAAGTCTCACAAAATGTTTTGTCAATTTTTGTCAAAAGACCGAAATCATAGTCTTGGGTATAAAATCGGGTAAAAAATTTTGCTTTCGATTTGACTAAAAATTGGTCAAAAGAGTAATATTGAAGTGTAGAATACAGAAATACCATCAGTTGTCATCAAAATATTACTCTAAAATTATTGCCCACGTTTAGAGCTTTTGAGAAAAAAAGCTTCAAATGGGAAAATATAATTTAACCAGCAATTTTAAAAATTCGAAGAAACGGTTTGTACTACCGTGTTCTACGCATTGATTTACATCATAATATGATAAAAAAGCTCACAAAATGTTTTGTCAATTTTTGTCAAAAGACCAAAATCTATAGTCTTGGGTATAAAATCTGGAAAAAAATTTTGCTTTCGATTTGACTAAAAATTGGTCAAAAGAGTAATATTGAAGTGTAGAATACAGAAATACCATCAGTTGTCATCAAAATATTACTCTAAAATTATTGCCCACGTTTAGAGCTTTTGAGAAAAAAAGCTTCAAATGGGAAAATATAATTTAACCAGCAATTTTAAAAAATTCGAAGAAACGGTTTGTACTACCGTGTTCTACGCATTGATTTACATCATAATATGATAAAAAGTCTCACAAAATGTTTTGTCAATTTTTGTCAAAAGACCGAAATCATAGTCTTGGGTATAAAATCGGGTAAAAAAATTTTGCTTTCGATTTGACTAAAAATTGGTCAAAAGAGTAATATTGAAGTGTAGAATACAAAAATACCATCAGTTGTCATCAAAATATTACTCTAAAATTATTGCCCACGTTTAGAGCTTTTGAGAAAAAAAGCTTCAAATGGGAAAATATAATTTAACCAGCAATTTTAAAAAATTCGAAGAGACGGTTTGTACTACCGTGTTTTACGCATTGATTTACATCATATTATGATAAAAAAAGCTCACAAAATGTTTTGTCAATTTTTGTCAAAAGACCAAAATCTATAGTCTTGGGTATAAAATCTGGAAAAAAATTTTGCTTTCGATTTGACTAAAAATTGGTCAAAAGAGTAATATTGAAGTGTAGAATACAGAAATACCATCAGTTGTCATCAAAATATTACTCTAAAATTATTGCCCACGTTTAGAGCTTTTGAGAAAAAAAGCTTCAAATGGGAAAATATAATTTAACCAGCAATTTTAAAAAATTCGAAGAAACGGTTTGTACTACCGTGTTCTACGCATTGATTTACATCATAATATGATAAAAAAGCTCACAAAATGTTTTGTCAATTTTTGTCAAAAGACCAAAATCTATAGTCTTGGGTATAAAATCTGGAAAAAAATTTTGCTTTCGATTTGACTAAAAATTGGTCAAAAGAGTAATATTGAAGTGTAGAATACAGAAATACCATCAGTTGTCATCAAAATATTACTCTAAAATTATTGCCCACGTTTAGAGCTTTTGAGAAAAAAAGCTTCAAATGGGAAAATATAGTTTAACCAGCTATTTTAAAAATTCGAAGAAACGGTTTGTATTACCGTGTTCTACGCATTGATTTACATCATAATATGATAAAAAAGTCTCACAAAATGTTTTGTCAATTTTTGTCAAAAGACCGAAATCATAGTCTTGGGTATAAAATCGGGTAAAAAATTTTGCTTTCGATTTGACTAAAAATTGGTCAAAAGAGTAATATTGAAGTGTAGAATACAAAAATACCATCAGTTGTCATCAAAATATTACTCTAAAATTATTGCCCACGTTTAGAGCTTTTGAGAAAAAAGCTTCAAATGGGAAAATATAATTTAACCAGCAATTTTAAAAATTCGAAGAAACGGTTTGTACTACCGTGTTCTACGCATTGATTTACATCATAATATGATAAAAAAGTCTCACAAAATGTTTTGTCAATTTTTGTCAAAAGACCAAAATCTATAGTCTTGGGTATAAAATCTGGAAAAAAATTTTGCTTTCGATTTGACTAAAAATTGGTCAAAAGAGTAATATTGAAGTGTAGAATACAGAAATACCATCAGTTGTCATCAAAATATTACTCTAAAATTATTGCCCACGTTTAGAGCTTTTGAGAAAAAAAGCTTCAAATGGGAAAATATAATTTAACCAGCAATTTTAAAAATTCGAAGAAACGGTTTGTACTACCGTGTTCTACGCATTGATTTACATCATAATATGATAAAAAAGTCTCACAAAATGTTTTGTCAATTTTTGTCAAAAGACCAAAATCTATAGTCTTGGGTATAAAATCTGGAAAAAAATTTTGCTTTCGATTTGACTAAAAATTGGTCAAAAGAGTAATATTGAAGTGTAGAATACAGAAATACCATCAGTTGTCATCAAAATATTACTCTAAAATTATTGCCCACGTTTAGAGCTTTTGAGAAAAAAAGCTTCAAATGGGAAAATATAGTTTAACCAGCTATTTTAAAAAATTCGAAGAAACGGTTTGTATTACCGTGTTCTACGCATTGATTTACATCATAATATGATAAAAAAGTCTCACAAAATGTTTTGTCAATTTTTGTCAAAAGACCGAAATCATAGTCTTGGGTATAAAATCGGGTAAAAAATTTTGCTTTCGATTTGACTAAAAATTGGTCAAAAGAGTAATATTGAAGTGTAGAATACAGAAATACCATCAGTTGTCATCAAAATATTACTCTAAAATTATTGCCCACGTTTAGAGCTTTTGAGAAAAAAAGCTTCAAATGGGAAAATATAATTTAACCAGCAATTTTAAAAATTCGAAGAAACGGTTTGTACTACCGTGTTCTACGCATTGATTTACATCATAATATGATAAAAAAGCTCACAAAATGTTTTGTCAATTTTTGTCAAAAGACCAAAATCTATAGTCTTGGGTATAAAATCTGGAAAAAAATTTTGCTTTCGATTTGACTAAAAATTGGTCAAAAGAGTAATATTGAAGTGTAGAATACAGAAATACCATCAGTTGTCATCAAAATATTACTCTAAAATTATTGCCCACGTTTAGAGCTTTTGAGAAAAAAAGCTTCAAATGGGAAAATATAATTTAACCAGCAATTTTAAAAATTCGAAGAAACGGTTTGTACTACCGTGTTCTACGCATTGATTTACATCATAATATGATAAAAAAGTCTCACAAAATGTTTTGTCAATTTTTGTCAAAAGACCAAAATCTATAGTCTTGGGTATAAAATCTGGAAAAAAATTTTGCTTTCGATTTGACTAAAAATTGGTCAAAAGAGTAATATTGAAGTGTAGAATACAGAAATACCATCAGTTGTCATCAAAATATTACTCTAAAATTATTGCCCACGTTTAGAGCTTTTGAGAAAAAAAGCTTCAAATGGGAAAATATAATTTAACCAGCAATTTTAAAAATTCGAAGAAACGGTTTGTACTACCGTGTTCTACGCATTGATTTACATCATAATATGATAAAAAAGCTCACAAAATGTTTTGTCAATTTTTGTCAAAAGACCAAAATCTATAGTCTTGGGTATAAAATCTGGAAAAAAATTTTGCTTTCGATTTGACTAAAAATTGGTCAAAAGAGTAATATTGAAGTGTAGAATACAGAAATACCATCAGTTGTCATCAAAATATTACTCTAAAATTATTGCCCACGTTTAGAGCTTTTGAGAAAAAAGCTTCAAATGGGAAAATATAGTTTAACCAGCAATTTTAAAAATTCGAAGAAACGGTTTGTATTACCGTGTTCTACGCATTGATTTACATCATAATATGATAAAAAAGTCTCACAAAATGTTTTGTCAATTTTTGTCAAAAGACCGAAATCATAGTCTTGGGTATAAAATCGGGTAAAAAATTTTGCTTTCGATTTGACTAAAAATTGGTCAAAAGAGTAATATTGAAGTGTAGAATACAGAAATACCATCAGTTGTCATCAAAATATTACTCTAAAATTATTGCCCACGTTTAGAGCTTTTGAGAAAAAAAGCTTCAAATGGGAAAATATAATTTAACCAGCAATTTTAAAAATTCGAAGAAACGGTTTGTACTACCGTGTTCTACGCATTGATTTACATCATAATATGATAAAAAAGCTCACAAAATGTTTTGTCAATTTTTGTCAAAAGACCAAAATCTATAGTCTTGGGTATAAAATCTGGAAAAAAATTTTGCTTTCGATTTGACTAAAAATTGGTCAAAAGAGTAATATTGAAGTGTAGAATACAGAAATACCATCAGTTGTCATCAAAATATTACTCTAAAATTATTGCCCACGTTTAGAGCTTTTGAGAAAAAAAGCTTCAAATGGGAAAATATAATTTAACCAGCAATTTTAAAAATTCGAAGAAACGGTTTGTACTACCGTGTTCTACGCATTGATTTACATCATAATATGATAAAAAAGTCTCACAAAATGTTTTGTCAATTTTTGTCAAAAGACCAAAATCTATAGTCTTGGGTATAAAATCTGGAAAAAAATTTTGCTTTCGATTTGACTAAAAATTGGTCAAAAGAGTAATATTGAAGTGTAGAATACAGAAATACCATCAGTTGTCATCAAAATATTACTCTAAAATTATTGCCCACGTTTAGAGCTTTTGAGAAAAAAAGCTTCAAATGGGAAAATATAGTTTAACCAGCAATTTTAAAAATTCGAAGAAACGGTTTGTATTACCGTGTTCTACGCATTGATTTACATCATAATATGATAAAAAGTCTCACAAAATGTTTTGTCAATTTTTGTCAAAAGACCGAAATCATAGTCTTGGGTATAAAATCGGGTAAAAAATTTTGCTTTCGATTTGACTAAAAATTGGTCAAAAGAGTAATATTGAAGTGTAGAATACAGAAATACCATCAGTTGTCATCAAAATATTACTCTAAAATTATTGCCCACGTTTAGAGCTTTTGAGAAAAAAGCTTCAAATGGGAAAATATAATTTAACCAGCAATTTTAAAAAATTCGAAGAAACGGTTTGTATTACCGTGTTCTACGCATTGATTTACATCATAATATGATAAAAAAGTCTCACAAAATGTTTTGTCAATTTTTGTCAAAAGACCGAAATCATAGTCTTGGGTATAAAATCGGGTAAAAAATTTTGCTTTCGATTTGACTAAAAATTGGTCAAAAGAGTAATATTGAAGTGTAGAATACAGAAATACCATCAGTTGTCATCAAAATATTACTCTAAAATTATTGCCCACGTTTAGAGCTTTTGAGAAAAAAAGCTTCAAATGGGAAAATATAATTTAACCAGCAATTTTAAAAATTCGAAGAAACGGTTTGTACTACCGTGTTCTACGCATTGATTTACATCATAATATGATAAAAAGGCTCACAAAATGTTTTGTCAATTTTTGTCAAAAGACCAAAATCTATAGTCTTGGGTATAAAATCTGGAAAAAAATTTTGCTTTCGATTTGACTAAAAATTGGTCAAAAGAGTAATATTGAAGTGTAGAATACAGAAATACCATCAGTTGTCATCAAAATATTACTCTAAAATTATTGCCCACGTTTAGAGCTTTTGAGAAAAAAAGCTTCAAATGGGAAAATATAGTTTAACCAGCAATTTTAAAAATTCGAAGAAACGGTTTGTATTACCGTGTTCTACGCATTGATTTACATCATAATATGATAAAAAAGTCTCACAAAATGTTTTGTCAATTTTTGTCAAAAGACCGAAATCATAGTCTTGGGTATAAAATCGGGTAAAAAATTTTGCTTTCGATTTGACTAAAAATTGGTCAAAAGAGTAATATTGAAGTGTAGAATACAAAAATACCATCAGTTGTCATCAAAATATTACTCTAAAATTATTGCCCACGTTTAGAGCTTTTGAGAAAAAAAGCTTCAAATGGGAAAATATAATTTAACCAGCAATTTTAAAAAATTCGAAGAAACGGTTTGTACTACCGTGTTCTACGCATTGATTTACATCATAATATGATAAAAAAGTCTCACAAAATGTTTTGTCAATTTTTGTCAAAAGACCAAAATCTATAGTCTTGGGTATAAAATCTGGAAAAAAATTTTGCTTTCGATTTGACTAAAAATTGGTCAAAAGAGTAATATTGAAGTGTAGAATACAGAAATACCATCAGTTGTCATCAAAATATTACTCTAAAATTATTGCCCACGTTTAGAGCTTTTGAGAAAAAAAGCTTCAAATGGGAAAATATAGTTTAACCAGCAATTTTAAAAATTCGAAGAAACGGTTTGTATTACCGTGTTCTACGCATTGATTTACATCATAATATGATAAAAAAGTCTCACAAAATGTTTTGTCAATTTTTGTCAAAAGACCGAAATCATAGTCTTGGGTATAAAATCGGGTAAAAAATTTTGCTTTCGATTTGACTAAAAATTGGTCAAAAGAGTAATATTGAAGTGTAGAATACAGAAATACCATCAGTTGTCATCAAAATATTACTCTAAAATTATTGCCCACGTTTAGAGCTTTTGAGAAAA